>RJWH01003988.1:0-48245 GCA_004363575.1 Solenodon paradoxus
CAGAGATACCCCCACAGTGCCAGAGATAATCCCCACAGTGCCTCTGGTATTTGTCTTCTGCTAACTTGTTTCACTTAACAGAATCCCCTCTAGTCCCACCTCAACAAAAGGAGTAAGTGCCCAGCAGACTGGCCAAGACTTGGACGCTTCAGGCTGGCTTTCACTCCTCTTGACCAGGTCTGGTTAGCGGGTGAGAGACTTGGAGGTCAGCTTTCCCTCAGTTAGAAATGAGCCTGTCCTCCCCATAGACGTGACGTGGCTGAAGTCCATTACATAGCGACATTCAGGGGGAGAACCCGTGGGTTCTTGGGGTGGACAGGATGTGGGTGTAATCAGAGGCTCATGGGAGACTCCTGTCTTGGCTCAGATGCCTGAGAGGTGAGAGGAGCATCGGAGGAGAGCTTTGACACAACATGGGTCCTTTTGGTTGAAGCTGGTGGCATCCAGGTGACGTGCCTGGTGGGCACTGGGCTGTGCAGTCCGAATCCAGAGGAGGGTCCAGGCATGGGGGTGGGGAAGGCATTGGTGGTTTAAGGCACAGACACTGTGGGTATGGACGCGGCCTTTCACAGAACATAGCAGGGACCCCGGAGGGGACGAATGCGAAGAACAGGTGGAGAAGAAGTCTGGAAGCAGATGTGAGCTGAGCCACTCCTGCTGCTCACGGTCCTCACGTCACACCCACAGGCGTGGAGCTGAGATCACTTTTTGTCCATCTGGACTGCAGGTTCTCCAGGAATTTTCCTTCACATTGTCTCATTGAACTGTGGACAGTCCGGGGCTGCCTTGAACTACCTCTGAGGCGACTCAAGCACCTGCTTTACGTGTGTGTCATTGAAGTTGAAGTTTCTGAAGAACCCAACAAAGATGTTAAGTGAGGACCTTCTTGCCTCATTTTTTGGAATATCTGATATTAACATCCCTTTGGATTTTGCTCTCTTCCTGTAATACCTGGTGATGTTACGTCTGTATCAGCCTCCACCCCTTCTGATAAAGACCGGACGTCGGAAGCAGCCCGCACACCTTCTGTGATGGAGTTTCAACTGGTGAGTTTCCATCCGATTGGGATTAGCACAGCTCTTGTGTTTTGCATTCTTCTGTATTTTCGTTAAGAAGGATTTCAGAGGCGGCTCCAGAGTTCTCTTGCACAAGCATTTCAGAGGTTGTTTTCAGAAGTGCTCAAGTTGGACGGAGCGATCTCTGCTTGTAGACGTTGCAGTGTTTCCAGAAGAGAGGACGCTGCCGTCTGCTTCTGGAATTGTCTGCGCATGCAGGCTTCCAGAACCCACCTCCACAGCTGTCTTTTCTGCCTCGCTGAGGAAACGCTGTGCCCAAAAGACTGAAAACAGCACCCGTTGGAGGGGGTGTGGAGAAAAGGACCCTCCTGCTCTCTGGGTGGGAATGTAAATTGGTGCAGCTTCTCTGGAAACCAGTATGAAGATTCCTCAAACAAATAAAGATGGATCTACCATTGGGCCCAGCAAACCCACTCCTGGGCAGAGACCCAGAAGAGACAAACTCTCTAATCAGGAAAAATATCCATGCCCCTGTGTTCATACGCCGCAGTTCACAGCAGCCAAGACATGGAAGCATCCTAAATGCCCAGCAGCAGATGTTGAAGAAGGATGCTGAGGTCTAGATGCTCGATGGACTTTTATGTAGCTGCTAGAATAAAGATGAATCCGTGCCTTTGTGACAACCTAGAAGGAATGGGAGGTGATTATGTTAAGCAAAAAGAGCCAGAGCGAACAGAGAAGGACAGGATGGTCCCCCTCGATGAGGACTGTAGAGAAGCAAAACAGACAAATGTCAGCTAAGTCCGCTGTAGCCACCATGCTTCAACTGCCAGGGGGCAGGAAGGGAGCAGAACCATGGGCATGGAGGAGAAACAAGGAGGGAACGGGCCTTGACTTTCCAACTGGTGGGCATTCACTCTGATGGTGTCACTCCAGTATCCTCAACTGCACATAGCCTTGTAAACAAAGAGAAGAAAACCAGCCAAAGAGAAAACCTTATAATTGCTTTTCCTGTCTTTTAGAGCTTCTGGTCACTGCATGTTTTGCTCTCAAGGATCCTTTTGCTTATTCATTTTGAACATGCAGTGATGTTGCTAAAAAGGCTGTGAATGGGGGAGGGAGATCCATGTCTTTGTCCAGAGCTGGCAGCGGGCATGGCCGAGGGCTAGGCTTGCAGGGCGGCACGCTCAGTGAGATGCAAGCTGGTCTGTGGTTCTCTGCCTGAATCCCCGACGTGGTCGGCGCAGTCATGTGTCTGAAGCCACTGACTTGCGCTCTGACACATTTGAATTTACTCCTTGTTTATAGAAATGCAAGCCAGAAAGACTCAGATTTTGGCCGCTGTTGAAAGCCATTGAAGTCAGATTCTTGACACTGTCATGAAATGTGAGCACGGTCACAGAGGGCATTCCCTGTTCCTTCCAGGTGGGAGGCTCCCGCCCAAGTTCACGGTGGGCCTCTAAATAACGCTTTGATTTGTAAATGGTTGGGTTGAGCAGGGCCTTCAAAATAGGTCTTTTAGAGGGACGAACTAACAAATAAATGAAAGAAAATTGGATTAATTTTCATAATGCTGATGCTTTGATTCCAAAGGCTTGGATACCTACAAAAACAAAGTGCCTCTGACAAGCACAGGCTTGCTTTTGGAAACTGGAATTCTGTTTCTGTGTATGAGCAGTAGGCTCCAGAAGTGTATTTTTAGATAGACAGAGGCATCCAGAGGAGGGTGAAGGTTCTGGATGAACCTTCTCTGGTTCTGGGGGAAGGGTCCCTGGGCTGCTTGGGGCGTTCAGAGGGAATTTCTGTCAAATTATGTTTTTGAAACCAGATTGAGGTCTTTTCTGTTTTTGGTAGGAAATATTCCACATGCAATAATGTGGAAACCCGGCAGCAGAGTGGGCTCGCTGGAGATGGGCGGTCCACACGGGTACCTGGGATTCATGGAGATTTAGAGTAACGAGTGGAGTCTCAGGACAGATTAGCAGCCAGTTATGGAAGTTCCGAGTCACTGGTTTTCTGGTCAGAGAGCTCTTTGTTGCAACTCTGACCCAGCTTTGACCTTCTGACCTGTGATAAAGGACTTAGCCTGTCTAGACCTCAGTCTCCTCATCTGCAAACAGGGAGGACGAGCTTCTTGTCCACAGGATCCTGGTGAGCTCGCATGGAAAAGAGTCATGCATGTCCTGTGGCTCTTGGCATGCGCCAAATTAGTGGGTAACTGTGATGGAAACAACCACTCTCGGGATGAAATAGAAAAGAAAGATTTCTTCGACTTATTTTTTTTCTGAATATTTTTGGGAGCAGTGTTAGCGATGGCTTCTCATGGAATGTCGAGTCTACAGAAGACACAGTCATGATGGCACTGCTCTCTGTCTGGAAAGCCATGGGGTTCACGCGAGGAATTGTTCTCTGGGATGGACAGACAGTGATGCAACAGCTCACTGAAGAATAGCTAATGCTTAGGTGGCAACTGCATGGAAGACACGGGCTGGAGAGAAGCACGAACCCACATCATTTTTAGCCTGCCCTCCCTGCCACCTATGTGTTTTTCAAGAATTACAGGCCATATTTCAGGGAGGGAACTTGGACGCCGGTGATCCAATGGCATTTGATCAAATGATTTTGAGTGGAAAGCTGGACTCACTTGGACACAGAACCCTCGTGGCTACGGCATCTTTTGGAGTCAAAACTGCTCCCACATAGAAACGTCCACCCTGGCTCAGATGGAGCCCGTCATTCCTTCCCCACACGTATTTTAGGTCCAAGGAAAACAGTTTCATGGACTTCCTACCTTGTTTTGTTGTTGTTTTTTTACATTTCCATCATCTCATATCTAAACAAAGCGTCAAAGCAAGAGCGTTCAGAGTTCCGCTGAAAATTCACGGGGGCGAGCATCAGCTCTGTCTCTGAGACTGGCCTGGAAATACGGAAACAAACAGGAATTTGCTGATTCCTTTTGTCTAGTCTGAAATTGATTTATGGTTTAAAAACCTGAATTGAACTTTGATAAATACCTTGGAAATATTTGAACTTTTCGCATTTTTAATATGAAGCTCCACATAGATAATTGCTTGGCTAAAACGAAATATTTTGATATGCTTGGTCTGCATTCTAAACTGAAAATGAAAACTAGTTGGAGTGTTTTCGTGTGACTAGCAGAGCCATTATGGCCAAACCCACTTTGGAAATTTCAGATAGCTTTTATTGATTGTGATTTTACACAATCATTTGTCATATTGCAAATAAGAGAATACGGCTCACCCATGAATGTTTAATTTATGATAGCCTCTTCTTGAAATACCAACATAATCCATCTTTTCAAATGTTAGTAAATCAAGACAAAACCTTTTATTAGTAAATTTATAGATATAATAAGAAAAAGGAAACAGCAAATGCACATTTTGTCAAGATCATTACTTCAGAAGTAAATCTTTCCTTACCCTGGGGAGAAAGTGCAAGTCTTATTTTATATCTTTTAATTGAATTAACTAACTTTTGCCAACATTTATATTAAAAGAAATGGCATTCATGCCATTTCTTAAAAGCAAACCTCCCCTCTCCTACATAGCGCTGTTCATAGGGCTGGACCACATACTGTGTGAAATGATGAATTCTGTTCTCGGCTGAGATTTAGATTGAGAGTAAGCCTGTCTGTGGTCATAAATGCTTCGTTTTCATATGGTGCCCCTGTCATCGTTGATGAGTTTTAACTCTCGAACTGAGAGCTTTTGCTGATGAGAAGAATTATCCTCAGATTTATCCAGGATATCTGGCTCTTACTTGGATATTTTATATTTTAATGCACAAACCCCCAGTTGATACTATTTGACCCAGAGTATCATCGAGAATAATGGCCCCATATGCAAAGGTGCACCCCTTTACTGCTTTACTGCTCATCTGATACCACATGACGATAAAATTGCCAAGCTGGGCCCGTCCTCCTGGAGACCCAGGTAGGCAAACACTCGCCTGCCCAGAGTAGCTTTGACAATGTTCTGTCCACATTGGGCCTCCAATTCCTAACGCGCTGAGGTTATTTTCATTTCCAACATTCAAAACCTGAATTAGGGTCTCTTGCAAACCATTTCGATGGACGTCACTTGTTTAATTTGATTGATCACACAGGGATGGCGGGTCCCTTCATTAGTATCGCTGTTATTATTCTCAATAGACATTCTACGTGGCATCTCCTGTGTAAGTTTCCTGTCCTTTGGAGGACACGTCCTATCATGTTTAAGGCTGTGAAATAAAGGTTAGAAAGGCTTTGCTTCAAAGTTGGTGATTCCTGTCTGAATGCTCTGATAATTGTGACCGGGAACCAGTTACTTTGCTTCTCGGTGCCTCTTTAACTTCAGCTATAAAGTTTTGCTAAGAATAGACACATTACAGGCATTGTGATGAGGGGTTCAGGGTTTGGACCCATATATAGTAGCTGCAGTTGGAGGGACTGAACGTTGCCTAAGAAAACACGCAGGGTGGTGCTGGCCGGTCTGACTCTATAAATGCATGGCCACACATCTTGAAGGGCACTTGGTATGGAAAATCCTTTTGCTCTGCTCTGACTCAGAGAGACTTGCTCTTCTTTCTCCATTCAGCTTCTGAGTGATGGGCGGTCTCAAAGCTCAACTTTCATCACCTTTTCTTTATTATCTCCACTCAATTCTTCTCTCTGAAGATGTGATCCAATCCCCTGGCTTAGAAACTATCCAAATATCAGTGACTTCTAATATGATGTCCCTGTGTATAGCCATCTGCTCACTATTCACAATGCCAGCCTGTAAGCACCCTCAACTTTCAATGCACATCTTGATTGGTCCCCCCGCAAGCTTGTATTGTCCACGTCTCTGCATCTCTGTAAAGTAGCAACACTCTCTGTCTGCCATAAAAGACAATTAAACACTATGAGATGCTATGCATCTGTGATTCTCACTTCTTTACTCTCTACCTCCAGTGTATTAGCCAGTGCTGTCAACTCTTCCTCCAGCAGCTCCTGGTTCATCATCCATCATGTGCGTGGATACAGCAGCATCTCAGCTGGCCCCCCCTGCCCTGCTTTGGCTATGCTGACAAAGCTCTCCTTTACAAGCAACTGGAGAACTCTGAGAGCATCTCAACCAGATCATAAATCTCTATTTAATCTCGGCCCCAGTGGCTTTCCACCATATTGGGGCTAAGTCCAACATCTTCAATATGATCTGACTTTTGCCCACCTTGCCGACACACTTTGAAATTACTCATCCCTGTCTCACAACGCTCTACTATTCTGTCTGTTCCTTTGAGTGCCAAGCTGATGCTGCCTGGTTCAGGAATAATAAGGAACTAGATGATCCTTACGTGGAGGACTGCTTCTCTTCATTTGTAAAAGATTCCTGCTTGTATAGTTTCAACTTCATACCACCTCCTGGGTTGAAGCAGCTTGTCATTGAGGGTTATCCCTTCCAGTTCCTGGGCCTCGCTGAGGAGGTGAGCCTCAGGGAGGGGTGATGAGGGTCTATAGGAATATTCATGAGTTAGTATGGATGGTTCCATGCCCTCCCACCTGGAAAATATGGAATCGATACACTATTACAAAGCCAGATGAGCCTGTCTCTGCTGTCAGATCCCATGTTTCATTGGCTGCCCACAGAAGAGGTATTCCTCATGTGAAAGTTTGGATCAGCTGACCTGAGGAGAAAATGAAATCCTGAAGGTTTTCGCTTCATGTCTTTTTTTTCTTGTCTAATTTTGACCATGTCCTTTTCATATAAATTTGTCAAGCTCTACAAAGATCTTGTTGCAATTTTTATTGGGCCTACACTGAATCTGTTGCTCAATATGAAGAGAACTGGACATCTTTATAATATTGCCTTTCAATCCATGAATATGGTATAGCTATCCAGGTTAATATATTATATTATTATAGGTCTTCTCTCAATAATATTTTGTAGTGTCCTGTGTAAAGACCTTGCACCTTTTATATTACATTTAGTCTCATATTTTAAAATAGTGTTGATGTTCATGAAAATAGTAGCATTTTTAAAATTTTATTTTCTTTTGGTGCTGATATCGACATAAAATTTCTATGGCTAACAGACTTTCCCAAGTCATGCATTCTAATGATTTATTCTAAATTTATCCTGTCTGTGAATGATAGGCATTCAATGTATTCTCACTTTTCACCATTGCTAAACAATTTAATTATGGATATTCTTGCACCTCTGTCTTTGTCCATTGTGGCTATTTCTAAAGGAAGGAGTTTTAAAATAGAAACTGCCGAGTCAAAGGATAAATTAACTACTGATATTACACTATGTTCCCGTTATACATGAATGAGAATGTCCTTTCTACCTTGTTTTTGACAAGGTTGCAAAATATTGTGCCTTTTTCTTCTTTTTTGTCATCTAGATAGGTTTAGTGTCCCTTACTTTTATTTCCTCTCACATCTTTTCATATTCATTGGGTAGTATAGAAAGAGTAAAATCTTGTGATGATGGCTTGCCCTGGTCAAGTTCTTTAATTTTCTTTCTTTTTTAATTGAGATACAAAGAGCATATGACATCGCATTGGTTCTAGCGGTCCAGCGTTGTGAGTTGATGTCTGTGTGTATTACAAAACGATTATCACAATAAGTCTACTTAGCATCTATCACCTGAATGGTTACACGTGTGTGTGTGTGTAATGGGAATTTTTAAGATCCACATAGCACAACATTGTCTATATTTACCATGCTGTAATTAAACATCCCCAGGACTTATGTATCTTATCCTTAGAACCTTGTACCTTTAACCATTCTACCCCTTTCACTCATCTCCCCCACTGCCTCCCTTTGGCAACCACCAGTCTGCCTTCGGCATCTGTAAGTTCTGTTGTTTTATTTCTAATGCCACATAAAAGTGAAATAATCCAGTGTTTGTCTTTCTTTGACTTATCTCATGTGGCTTAATGTCTAAAGGCCCATCCGTGTTGTTGCTTATAGCAGGGTTTCCTCCTTTTTCAGGGCTGACTAATACTCCACTGCCTATCTGTTTACCCACACATCTTTCTCCACTAATCCACCAGTGGACACGGAGGGAGAAGTTCACGTCTTGACTTTTGTAAATAATTCTGCAGCGTAATGAATGTTGTTGTGAACACAGAGGTGCCGGTGTCTTCCAGAGATAGTGATTTTATTTCTTTTGGATACATACCCATAAGCTGGATCATATGGTAGTTTTATTTTTAATAGGAACCTCCAGGCTGTTTTCCAGAGCAGTTGTACCAATTTACATTCCCACCCATAGTTTGTAAGTGTTCCCTTTTCTCTAGGTCCTCACCAAGGCTTGTTTTCTCTCGTCTTTTGATGTGGTCATTCTAACTGGTGTGTGGAGAGAGCTCATTGTGGCCTTGATGTACGTTTCCCTGGCGACTAGTGATGCTGAGTTCTTGTCAGTTCTTTTACATCCTGTGGGTTGGGGTGGTCCAAATACTGTTGGACAAGAACCACATATGAACGTCATGTATTTTACATCAGTAGTCTCATCCAAGAGTACTTTTTCCAGTTGGCGGAGAGTCTGTTGTTCATACATAGACTAAATTAGATTGTGAAGCTGATCAAACTGAGTTGCTCTGCTCCAGTGTTTCTTGACGGGGTGGTTTTGCCTCTGCACTCAAAGACATTCAGTGAGTTCTGGAGAGTTTAGTTGTCACAAGGGGGGCCGAGGGGAGGTACTGCTGGTCTCTGCTGGGGAGAAGTCAATGGTGCGAGCAAAACCCTACAATGCACAGGACAGCTCCCCGAAGAGCTACGTAGCCTGAAATGTGCGTAGTGCCAGAGTTGAGAAATCACAGAGACGATTCCAAATAACATTTTCGCTTTCATGGTTTGTTCTTTTGTCAGTGTACCACATTGCATCTATTCCAAGGCACATGCTTGCTTTAAAAAAATTGCAGCGTGTCTCACACTGGATTGATCATGTATCATGGCTAATTTTGTTTGACAGAATTATGTTTTCTTTCCTAGTGAGCCATAAGTCATGGTGTGTGTAAAGACATCTGCAATCTTAGATTGATAAAATATGGTAATATGACTATGTCTTATTCCTTCTCTTCTCTGTATCTCTATCTGTATTTTTCATGTAGAAACAAGAAGTCCTGTGTGGAGCATGGGCATGGAGTCGCCATCTGTATGGACAGTAAATATCAGAGTGTAGCCTTCCATCTGTAATCATTCCACCTTGTGCCTGCTGGAAAGCAAAAAAACAATATTCAGTGTCTGAAACAACTTTATATTTGATTTTGTGTTAAAATAGTTCCTTGAGGATTCAGTAACTAGACATACTATTGATAGAATGTGCAGATTTACTGCAGAATGATGGATTTCTTCATTTGGGAGGCACTATGAATCATTCTTGTATCTATTGATTTTTCTTCTCCACTTATATTCATGGCTTTTAAATTCAGGAAAATGACTGAAAATTAAAATGGTTTCCATGTCAGGGAAGTGTTTTGGATACTAGATTCTTCACCCAGAGCCTCTGTGTGTTCTTACGCTTACAAGCCTTCCAATAACCCCAGGAACTCTGCGCTCAGTGAATCTTGGGAAAAGGTAAGAGCAGGGATGTCTTAGTGTTCGCTAAGATCTCTCTCCTTCCAGATCTTGCTTCCCATGAGCATATGAGCTCCAGCCAAACCAGAAAGCAGCAGGACAATTCAGCAGAGAGGGCTTCTGATCCCGGCACTTCAGGGAGCAAATCTGTAGGTGTTCAGAGCGAATTGGATTTTAATGTGCACTGTCAACTCACCTTTTGCATTTGTAAGTGAGAAAAAGCGAGCTCGCTGACGGGCGGCCGCTTTGAGTTACTCAGAATGATCTGGGTCAGCCTCACTTGCGTGGGTCACCATAAGGTGGCTGCTGAGATTTCACATCTGGTTTTCATTTGCAGCAGCTCACATGAAGCGCCAGGTATGTATAGTTCCATTGTTCGGCATCTCTCTGCTCTCTTAAAGACAAAGCGCTCCCCACTCCAAAGGCACTGAACTGCTTTTAACTCCAATTTACAGATTAGGCAAAACCTCTGGGGTGAAGGGTCACTTCAGGCAGTTGAAAAATTTCTTTGTGAACTTCCCAGCGCTCTGGCTGTTAAAGAAAATAATAAAAGTGAAAGAGCTCCCCAGTGCAGGAATTCCATAAAACAGAGAGTGGCGGGTGAGACACATTAATGGTTTCCATTCCTGATGAAAAGCTAGCAACAGCTTTAAGTAACAGGGAATCAGATGTCTCAAACCCCAGCTCCGTCTGGGGGTGAGGTTAGGGCACACTGCGAGCTGGGACCCCAGCGGCCAGGCTGGGCCCACAAGGCAGCGTGTGAGTTTGAAACACGATCACTTATTTCTGCAAAGACACCCGTGCTTGTTTGCGGAGTTCATTGTGCATCTTGGCTTTTCCACCCTGTGCCTCTGGGGGAAGGCGCCCAGGACCTGCCACGTGAGCACGAACCTCGCCCTCCACCCTTGGGGGCGCCCTGTCTCTCCAGGTGGTTCTCATCAGCGTCAGAACTGACTGAGGGGCGCCCCGTGGCGTCCTGGAAGCCTTCAAAGCCATACTAGGGACGGAGCCCTGATTTCTGGGACTAAGTTTCAGAGTAAATAGTGGAAATGACTTCTCAACACTAGGGCTTTTCTTTGTAGTAATTCGAGGTAATGACTCTGCCTCGGCCTCTCTTGTACCACCCCCATTTCTGGGGTAATTAGAGGTTTCCCCTGTCTCCTCGGGACGTTACCTGGATTGATGGGAAGGAAGCTTCTAGAGCATGGAAATGAGGTACCAGCATAGGCAGACGGGGCAGCCGCTGGCTGTCAGTGGGGCCGGGGAGGAAGGTCGAGGGCAGAATCATGGGGTGGGTGGGGTCTACCCTGGTGGGTAGAGAGACCCCGAGGCTGTGTGTGTTAATGAGCAGAAAGGAGAGGAGGGGGGCCACTCTGGAGTTCACATCTTGTCCGTTCTCTTGAGTCAAAACGCTGCTGTAATTTTGACTGACTTTTCTTTCCAATGAATAGGTGAGTTATCAGGATTACTGTTATCTGAGGGCAGTTTCCCTTCTGTCTTGCATCTTTAGGGCCTGATACCATGCTCAGCACAGAGCTGGTGCCAATGACTCATTGGTGAATGGCTGTGTAATCCAATAGGAAGAGTGTATTCTGCTGTGACAATATTGCAAAAGTCTCCTTTTGAATGAGAAAACTTCTGATGCCCTTCTTACGAACTTTGTTTTTAATTTTATTGACGTAACTGATTTACAAAATAATGCAAGCTCATTTGTTCAGGTTCCCCATTCATCAATTATAAGACAGCAGACCACACCCCCACCTACTACCCCATGACGGAAAGCTCCACCCCTTGTTCCTGCCTCACCCCGGCTGGTATCCTCCCTGCTGTTGTCAACATCAAAGCGTTGTTTTTTGTTTGGTCTGTTCACTTGCTTTGCTTCTTTATGTTCCATATGCATGAGATTTGTCTCTCTTCTTCTGACTTATCTCACTGGGCACACCATCCCCTTTAGTCCCACCCATGTTGTCTCAAATGACAGGATTTCATCTTTTTTAGGGCCGTGTAGTATTCCGTGCTGTGTATACAATCGCATCTTCTTCATCCATTCACCTGATGACCGGTACTTAGGTCGTTTCCACTTTGTGGCTTTTGTACACAGTGCTTCAGCGAACATGGGGGTACGGATAACCCCGTGAATTAGTGTTGTGTTTTTTGGGTAAGTATCCAGGAATGGAATAACCATTAGCCTGTGCTGCACAGCACATCAATCCAAAATGTAACAGCTTAAAATCATGGTTATCACTCATTGTTCCTCATCGTTCAGGGGCTGACTGTGCCGAGATGTGTGTTTTTCACTCGAGATCCCTTAGGTGTTGTAGTCAGAGTGGGATCATCTTGAAGGTGGCTTCACCTACAATTCTGAGGCTCAGTGCTGGCTGTGGGCTGGACTGGTGACTGGACAAACAACCCGTCCCTGAATCTGGACTTCCTCCCAGTGTGGTGGTGGGATGTAAGAGTGGCTGTTCCCAAGAAAGCCAGGTAGGAACTGAGTCACCTTTACATGCAGTCTTGGAAGTCACGTAACTGAATTATGCTGTATCACAGGCTTACCCAGCTTTGAGGAATGGGGGCATGGACCCCACCTTTTTGAGGTGAGCAATGTCAATTTCACCTGGTACCATGGGCTATGTGATGGGAAATATTGTGCCATCTTGAGAAATATGTCTAGAATGCAGCATTCTGTCATTCTGATGCTTTCCAATCAACCCAGTTGCTAAAATAGTTATTTGGAAATAATTTTGGTCAGAGTTACTTTGGAAAATT
Organism: Solenodon paradoxus; assembly: GCA_004363575.1. Lineage (NCBI taxonomy): Eukaryota > Metazoa > Chordata > Mammalia > Eulipotyphla > Solenodontidae > Solenodon > Solenodon paradoxus. The sequence continues at coordinate 12,346 of RJWH01003988.1, forward strand.
GCAAGGGTTATTATCTAATAGACAAATAGGAACTATTATTTTATTTTGAAACTTGGATAAATTCTGCTGAAACTCATCAGAATACAGGCAAAATAGAGGCTATTCGTCCATTTGTCATTTATCTACTGTTCATTCAGTATTTCTTTCTTTCTTTTGGAATATTCACTCTCTCCTCACTTCCCAGTGTCTTGATTTGAAAGGATTGTCCAAGAAAACAATTTCTCAGTATGTGCTTCCTATTCTACCTGGGTACTTAGGATGGGAGGTGGCAGACTGTTGGAGAAAGATACAAGGGGGTGGGGCAGATAGCTAGTTTCTCTCTGTCCCTCTTTGTATGTCTCTCTGTCCATCCATCTGGCATCTGTCCATCCATCTATCCGTCTATCCATCATCCATCATCCATCCATTGTCCATCTATCCATCCATCCATTATCCATCCATTATCCACCCATCCATCATCCATCCATTATCCATCCACTATCCATTCATCCATCCATCCATCATCTATCCATTATCCATCCATCCCTCATCCTTCTGTCTACCTATTTTCTTCATCATCATCATCATCATCGTCATCATCATCTATTTTGTGTGTGGTATGCAGTAGGGGAGCCATGAGACTCAAAACTCAAGTACCAGCAATCATCTTAACTTTGAGTGAAATCTTAGGAACATAAGTAAGCAATTGAGAGCTAGACAAATAGCACAGGTAATGGGCACAGTCTGTTCTGAACTGAGACTATATGGAGCTGTGGCCTGACCTGTCACAAGTCCTGTTACCTTGAAGAATACCTCATTCTGAGTGAATTGATAGTTCAGCTGTCCTGGACTGGCCTGCTGCACTGGCCCGCTGTCCTTCCATGGTGTGCCTGGTCTGTAGACTTCCTCACGCATCCATACATCCACCCACCCACCCAACTATCCACCCATTCACCTATCTGTCAGCCCACCCATCCATCCATTCACCATCCATTCATCTGTCCATCCAGTCATTCATTTAGCAAATATGAGCTGAGTGCCAGCACCGTGACAGATCCCTGGGGACCCCCAGGTTTGCTGCTGTGTGGGGAGCAGGGAGGAAGATGCGCCACGCATTCTAATCCATCCTTTGAACAGACCTGCAAAGTTACTCATTGCTTTACAGATGGAACATTGACACAGGTGAGTTCAGTGAGCCCTCAAGTCACGGAGCAATGAGGATGAAGCCAGGCTGAGCCAAGCTCCTCGAAATCAGGGTTTGACACTGGACTTGCTCTCCAAGGGGTCTCCATCAGCCCCCCGCCCACTGTGTCGTCCTCACTGCTGACAGAGAGGTGAGCTCTGCTAGCACTGCTCACAGTCCCCACCCAGTCAGCTCTCCTCAGTGGTGGGCTCTGCGGGAGCAGCTGATGGGCGTCGCCTCTGCAGGTGGGCGGTGAAGCTGGGTTAGCTTTCTTGTTGCTCATTTGCAGCACCTTTTCCACCCACTTTGGACACAAGCAGAGTGTGTTTCCCTGTCAACATCATGATCAACAGATGAAACACTGCCTTGATTGTCCTTCACTAAAGCCCTTTAGGAATGAGCCTCTGCTCCTGTGACCCTCCAAGAGGAAAGTAGTCACCGAAGTGCTTCTGGGGCCTCTCCAGAGGTAGGCGGGGCCTCTTTGGGGTAGGCGGGGCCTCTTAAGAGGTAGGTGGACCTTCCCCCAGGTCCTGTCTCCCACAGCCTTGAGCACAAACCACTTTCAGCCCGACTTCGCTGCTCCTGGCAGGAACCAAAGGGGCAGGAAACCAAAACACCACACACATTTTTCAGTACAGTGAGGACACAGTGGAAAATGGCCACATCAGTTCATCTGTTTGCACATTTATTATTGAAGGCACCAATTTTGCTTTTAAGTGTTTAGTATTTTGTTGACCTAAAGTCCATGTGGTTTCATAATAGGATGATTTTCAAGACCCCCTCCCAGTTTTTACATTAAAGTTGATTTTATTTCATATATATATATTTTTAATGTGTATAGCATTTTATAAGGATGTAACGATAAGCCTATCTTGCACTTTTTCTTAAATTAAGGCAGGTACTGCAGGCATTTTTTACATGCTGCCCCCACAGAGCTCAGCTCTGGAAAGGACCTACTGAGGTCCCAGTGCCGGCGCTCCAGCCAGTTCTGTGCACAGAAAGCAGAGCTTTCAAAACGTACCTGTTCGTTTGATGGCGCTCGCCCGGAGTTGTACCGAACCATCTCGAATTGTTGTGAAGCATGCTGTTTTCAGGATCTGAAATAAGGAATAGTGGTGTCGAACCAGTTTATAATCTCCATGCTCCCGGCTCATCCAGAGAAATAATGCCCCCGTCTTCTGTGCGGAGGTAACATTTATCTTTCTGCTTATCCCTGAATATCTCCCTGTGTTCTACCATGAAAGATATGTTTTCTCAGAAAAAATCTTCACGTTATGAACCTTACACTCTAATTTTAACGGACAGAAGTGAGGCCGTTTTGTAGGACACTGAATTCAAGAAGCATCAAGCATCAGACTCAGGCGGCCTGCAGGGCCTCTGGAGGGACCGCGGGCGCCCTCTAGCGGCAGCCCTGGCGTCGCGGGCGTCCCTGCGCTCGCTCCGCGTTTCCACCCCGTGAAGAAAGCCTTGTTCTGGGCAGAGAGGCATGCAGGGCAGGGGTCGCGGGGGCTGCAGTGTCTGCACCCTGCAGGGAGACAGACCCCCTGTCTGCTCACACACCTGACTTCTGTGCGCACCTGACTCAGGTAACTCTAGGTTAGCTGATGTTACTCCTGAAAATCTAAGTGCATGTCTGGCAAACATTTTGCTCCTTGGCCTCGTTTCTGGCTCCTTTTATGATACACACATTGGAATCCACTTGTGTTAGCAAATCCATCAACAAAACATGTGATTCAGAAAGAATCTCGACCTCACTGGAAAGGCCCTTTCTAAAGACAGGGACGCAGGGACACAGGCGTCCAGCAGTGGTCACATGCTCCCGCGTGTCATCTCTTCCTTAAGAAGCAGTGCTTGCTTTATTTAGACATCATTTACAAAAGAATTTCAGACTGGCACGTCCTGGTGGCTTAGCGGATAAGCCTGCCAGGTGCAGTCCACATGCTCCCCCAGGACCTGGTTTCCAGACCGAGGGCTGGGGGGCAACTGAGATAAACGACTAAATAAGATAAAGTGCTTCCTCCTGGAGCCTCTGCTCGCCTTCTTTCCTGCCTGTGCCTTGCCTTAAAAATAAATCAACAAAATATTTTTAAGTAAAGAAAATAGAAAAGAATTTCCCATGAGAGAAAAATAAATACTGATGTCCAGTGTTTTAAATAAAAGCACATAAATGTCCCACAGCAGTCTGGCTCTGAGTTAATTCAGCAGGCACGGAAACTCCCCAGGAGGACCACGAGGATGGCTGAGGTCATGACTGGGGCGGGACACTCAGGTCGAGGGGGTCAGGGCACTCAGGTGGGGGGTGGGGGCAGGGCGCCCCCTGGGGCTAGAGGGGAGGTGCAACTTTTGCTGGACGCGCCCAGTGGCCCCCACTCACCGAGAAGCACCATCACTGAACAGGAAATGTGAGCCAGCATCCCGTTAGACTCACCTATTGTGCCAAAATCTTTAATTACTTGGCTTTCAAGGAGTTGCGTTTTGCTTTTTTTTTTGCCATGAGTGAAAAGTGGACACAGGTCCCTGTGACTGGCTCCAGCATTCCTGTGTCTTAAGAAGTGTCCAGGGGGGCAAGAGTCAGGTGGACGAGATTCAAATGCAGATGCGATGCTTGCGAAACTGCTCCTGGCGATCATTGCTCCATTTGGGCTGCAGGACTGAAGGGGCCGCCTGCAGATGAAGGAAATTGCAGCTGGTGTTGAGAAGTGAGGATTCGGTGTGTGATAACAGTTTCCTTGGTTTTGATTAGTTCAGCTCAACCAAGACGCTGAAGAATGTATTCACCACGGAGAAAGTGTTGGCGCAATGGTGATTTAAGTTATAATCAGATTGTTTCCTAATGTGCTGCTGCAGGGGATGTGACACACTGACTCACACAGCCACACACACACACTGAGACACAGCCACACACACACTGAAACACACAGACTGAGACACACACACACTGAAACACACACACACACTGAGACAGACACACAGACTGAGACACACACATACAGAGATACACACACACTGAAACACACAGTGAGACACAGACACACACACTGAAACACACAGACACACAGAGACATACACACACACACCTGACCCGGACGGGCACGCACAGATGTAGACACACGCCTTGCCCAGTGGTGAGAGGCTGTGCTTGCAAGTCTGCTCGCGGAGAGAAAGGCCTGGAGCAGGGCGACGGCAGCCTGGGGGCTGACGTGTCCGCTGCTGTGTGCGCTCAGGCACACCCTGGCTGCCTGGTCGGGAAAGTTCCAGGGGCGATGTAGTTTTCCACTGCGGGGCACGCAGATGCCTGACCCTTATCTGCCACCTCAGGCATGTGCCTGGCAAATGTCCTCAGGACATCCTTCTTCAGGACTCTGCTGAGTAACAGACACTATACGTTTTAAGTTCACGTGTCATCTTCGGGACAACAGACAGCACTCTTGCCCTGTTGCATGGCCCGTGTTTCATGGGTCGGCCCTGCTCCATGGCTCTGCGGGTGTAGACTTTGATCAACTAACCCGGCTTCCTGAATCATGACACCCAGTGACTCGACAGGCCTGTCACGCCGGCTCCCTCATGCCGGGCAGAGAAGGGCCTGTTATGAATATTGACGGGCTTGGGGGTGCTGGATGGATGATGACCGCCACCACGCGAGTGTCCCTGGTGTCCTTACTAAACCGAGTCACAGAAGAGCTCCTGTGTCCCTGCCGTAGAATCTGACAAGGACAAGCGTTGGCGGCCTGCGCAGGTGGGAATAGCCCTCTGCACGCTCCAAACATTTACAGAGCCCGTGCTGCTTCTGTAGCTTTTACGTTAAAATGCAATGTATGTTCATTGTAAATTCTTTGAAAATATAGATGGATGAAAGGAGAATGGGGAAAATCAGAAAGAAAAAACTGACTCTCTGCCAATCGTATTGCAATATTCAGTCAACTAATATTTCTGCTTCGCCTTTTTACTTATGTGAAAGGCAGCGTTATTCTCTTTTAGAGACGGTCACTCATGGGGCCGGGCATCATGGAGCCAAGCGTAACGTTTCTCCATCATGAATCACATGTCATCTACCCCTGCATTTCCTGTGGTGTCGCCAGTGGTGATGAGGATTCCCGAGGCGTGGGGGCTTAATCCGGGGTCGGTCGGTCTCTCAGTCATGAGTGAGCCTTCAGTCGAGCCTCCAGTTGAGTGTGTCTCCTTATCTCTTAGCTCATTATCTCGTCTCCTCATTCAAAGTCTTCTCGATGCTTGGTCCTTCCCCCGTGTGCCCCACATAGAGAAATCGGTGAGAGGATGAGAATGAGAATGTGTTGACGCCTTAGAAAATGGCAAGACGTGGCTTTAGGACAAGTGCATGACCGTGTTCCTTTTTTGTCGTTACAGTCAATGTGTGGTCTGTTCTGCAGGTTTTCCTTTTTCATTTAGAAAGCAAGATGAGCAGACATCTGAGGGGTTTTGGTAAATTCATGGCTCATGGGTCCCTGCTGGGTTAGCCAAGATGGAAATGTGCAAAGATGTCCGGATTGTGATGTCTACAGACACTGAGAGGACACACTGCTGTGTCCTCAGGAGGCGTCTGCCTGGTGACCGAAGGGCAGCTTCCTCCAAGAGGAGCCATCTGGCTGGCTGGAGGGAGGGTGTCCCAGCCTCGAGGTCTGTGCTGAGGCTGGGGGTAGATGGGGTGAGAGCCACATGCAACTGTCTCTTCAGAATCTCCTAGGACAGGGTTTGGGGAATGGCGTCTGCGTTTCCCACGAGCAGATATTCCGCAGGCTCTTCACAGGTGACCGGAGTCTGAACACAAAGCAGGTGCCACGCTGCCAGGCCACAGACAGCGGAGTCATGGCTTTGAAGGTGATAAGACTCATACAGTTTTGTCATCAGGAGCGAGGAAGGTGTGCCTCTTTAAAACTTTGTATCAGGATTGACAGCTCAAACCACTCCTGGCTCTTTATGAGGCCATGTTCTGTACGGATCTGCTTCTTCCCGATGAGACACCGTCAGACTTCAGGATGGAAGCTTCGGGAAGTAGGCCCAGTCCTAGCGGCAGATCTGTTTGTAGGTATCCAAGCAAAGAATGTAGTCTCTAGTAGGTGACTGTTAACGAATAAAGAACACGTATGTATATACATACATACATGTGTATATATATGCATTTTACATGAACAAATGAGAGAAAGAGAAAAGAGGAAAGGAGGGAGGCGGGAGGGAGGGAGAGAAAAGCAGAGCAGATGATGTAAAGCTCTGACATCTGGGTGAGTGGGTAAGGACGTAAGACTATGAGGAGTATCTTTTTACTTTTTTCAGAAATTTCCTGGGGTTTGAATTGGCCTGGGAAAAATGAGTTCAGCAATTTCACTGCTATTTGACGTGAGTCAAGCAAGGGCTGAGGACTCAGTGGACCCTGGAGGAAGCGTTAGATGTCCGTAGAAATGCCGTCCTCGTCGGGCAGCAGGGCTGGAGAAGGAGGCGATGGGACCCAGGACGCCCTCCAGGGCTGCTGGCGAGCGAGGGGCCGTCCCATGGAAGCTGCTGGCGGGGACACCTCACTCAGTGTTTCAGCCATGTCCCTCAGGGGAGCCAGGAGCAAGGAGTCCAGGGCAGCTGAGCAGGTCTCGCACCCCTGGAGCCACCCCCGAAGCCGCCCGGAGGGAACGCTCATGCTCTGAAACCTGAGGGGAAGCGAAGTTTTCACCGGCCTGCATGGCAATCATTGTTCCAAGATGAAAAGAGCGGAAATAACATCCCCTCAAACTTGGACGCTGAGAACTTGTCAGGGTCTAATGCTCCACACAGCACGGCACCTTCTGTTTTCTCTTCTTTCTTGCCTTTCTTTTCTTTCTCGTCTCTTCCCTCCCTCCTCCTCCTCCTCCTCCTCCTCCTCTCTTCTTCTTCTCTCCTCTTTCTTTCCTTTTTTCTTCTCTTCCTTTCTTTTCTTTCCCTCCCTCCTTCCCTGTCCCTTTCCTGTCTGGTTCTCTCCTTTCTTTTTCTCTCATTTGTCTTCTCCCACTCCTCCTCCTCTGCCCTGACTTCCTCTTACCTCCTCCTCCTCCTCCTCCTCCCCATCCTCCTCCCCCTGAAGGCAGGCAGCTCAACCACAGGGAAAGCACCAGGCCTGGAGCCGGGGCTGGTTTCTAGACGTCCAGCACACGCAGCCTCCAGCACACGCAGCCTCCAGCACACGCAGCCTCCAGCACACGCAGCCTCCAGCTTCAGCAGAACCAGCTGGCCCCCTCTGCCGAGTTTCTGGGTGACTCTGGGTCCATTGTTCTGTGGGCCCCGGCTGGAGACCACACCTTCTTACTGGTCCAGCTTTCTTGTAGAGTCCCAGCAAAATGTTGTTTCTTCCAGAGAACAAGTAATTTCCTGAAAATGAGTAATTAGAGGCCTGGCGTCCTCTAAGGAATGTTCCGGCCTCCTTAGCTGCGCTTCCTTCGGGTACAAAACAGGCATGTGGCCCTGAACCTGCAGCCCAGGCAGGGCTCTCAAGGGGTCTTCGTGCGGCCTCTGCGGGGGCGGCCAGGCCCGCTGCCCCTGTGTGTCTGAGTGGGACCTGTGCCCACGCGATAAAGGGTTTGCAGTCATTTTAGGCATTCGGGTTCAAAGCAGTGACGTGGGATCAAGGGTTGGACAGCTCCATTTCTCTCTCTCTCTCTCTCTCTCTCTCTCTCTCTCTCTCTCTCTCTCTCTCTCTCTCTCTCTCTCGTCTTTGCCTTTGCAGCCTGTTTCCTGCGGGGCAGGCAGAAACGACCTGTGGTGGCTCTGGGGTCCTCGCTGGTGACGCTGAGTAAATGGAGGTTCTCTCAAAAAACAAAAAGCAAGTGCTTTTTGCTGGATGTCGCCATTTATTGACATGAAATCAGTTCCACCCGCGAAGTTTCCCTTTTGGGGAAAGGGTCCAGGAAAGGTCCTGGGTCCCGCGCCCTGTCGTGGGCCAGGCCCAGAGGGGCCAGGGCGGCGGCCCCCTCAGCCTGCCCGATGCCCCTGAAGCCCGCCGAGTCCCTCCACATCTGCATCCTGCCTGGGCCCCGTGTCACCCGGAGACACCCGGGTCACACCTGCTGAGGCAGCCCCAGTCCCAGGCAATTGATGCCTTTTTTTTTTTTTAATTAAAAAAAAAAAAAAGTCTCCTGGCTGCATATCATCAAGAAAAACAACATTGTTTTCAGGGGCGCTTATCTCTCCACTCCCAAATATCCTGTTTCTTCGGGCTGGGCAGCCGGGACCAATAGAAACCTCTTCCTGCCATTGGCTGACTTCATTTCCCAGACTTAGCACAATCTCATCCGCTCTAAACAACCTCATCAAACTCCTTTCTGGTCAGAGAGAAGCAATAATTATCATTAACATTTATTAACGATCAATAAGCTTGATTGCATTATGGCCAGCACCATTAAGGTAAGGCAAGGTTTCCTTTTCGTTTGACCAAAATCTTGTACTTGTGACTCTTTTTTTTTTTTTTTTTTTTGGGTTTCCTTTATCAAGGCAGATAAGTTCGGGGTGGGTAACACCCCCACTGCCACAATAGAGCACAAGATTTCCTTTGCACTGCCTAGTAAATTTCCTTTTTCCTACTCCGACCATCCGCAAGGCTTAAAAACTTCAAACTCGGAAAAAAATGGGGGTTTCTAAATTCACCGTGGAAGGCCGCGGAGGGCCTAGGCAGAGGCTGGCGGAGCACACCTGGATTTTGGTTCTCTTTACTCTGTCTGCGGGGTTCTGCACGTGTGTCTGCGAGCAGGCCCTGCATTTGGAGCGGGTGTCTGGCCCCGCGAGAGGCGGGCTGGTTGATGCGGAGCTTTGGATGCTCTTGAGCGAGTTACCAGCAGCGGGGACGCCGGCCGGTGGCAGAGGAAACGGACAGAGACCCACTGTGGCTGCTGCTGGTGGGACCTGCGGCCGTGGACTTGAGTTTTGAGAGCAGCTTGCCAAGCGGAGCGTTTTTGTAACTCAGATGGTGGTCATTGGGCTGGTCGGGTGATGCTCTTGTCTTGAATAAAATGCCCGCTCTTCTGTGCAGCCGTGAGTGGACTTTCTTCCCAGTGATGTTTGATGGGCGGGTGTCGACAGGGACAATCGATGGGGTCTCTGTGCTCTGGGGCGTGTGGTTTGATGTATGTTTCTTTGCAAATGTTTCTAGAAGCTAGAACTAGACATTCTTGGGGTGCTGTAGCCACAGAAGTGGAACCCAAAATGCGGCCTCCCGTCCTGGAAATGAAACCAGGCAATGGTTTCAGTGCAAATGGAGCAGAGAGGCTGGTGGTGCTTTGTGAAAACATTTTCAAGGCTGCCAGGCCTTGGGTATATCCCTAGAAGGAGAAAAATCAGCGACCAAAACAGATACTGGAAGGAGGAAAAAGACAGTTTCATTGGCTCATGTCTTCAGTGTGATGAAGCATTTGGTTGTGTTTTTATACAAGGTTTTACTTAATGTGAAAGGGCGTGAATATAGAAGTTTGCCCAGAATTGGACCAAGGCGTTTTCAGAATCCTCCTGCGTTTGAGAGTTTTGTCATGTGAAATGCTTGCTTTTGAGAATGTTGTGGACACCCACGACATACAGTGTTTCAGGACTTCTGTTTAGTTGTTTCTTCTCCAGGTGTGAGCAGAAATAGATAAAAAGATTCATGTCTCAAAGTCTTTCCTCTGAGAGAGCTCGCTCTCTCTCTCTTTGTCTTCAGTATTGCAACCTGTTAAAATGTAACTATCATAGAAAAGAATTTTAATGATGGGAGTTTGTCCTCTGTGTTTAGCTAGCTGAGCAGAAATTCTTTGATTTTGGAAACCAAAATGTACTCTTTTTAGTCTTATTTTCAGCCTTCATGACGCCCATGTTTTATAGCAATTAAACCAAATATTCTCCATCAACCTTGAACAGCTCGAATACAATAGTGTATGTGTGTGTATGTTGCAGAAACCCGTGTATTGAAATAACAGGCCAACTTCTGAACATGGGACACATCGTGCCAAACAAACAGATATGTTAACCTGTTGAATCTCAGCTCTTCACTTTTGAAACTATGTTTGAAAATGGAATGTTTGTGACTCTCAGAACACATTTTGGGATACAGTCCACACTTGCCTGAGACACTATGCGCACTTGAAATTTTATTCCACTGCACGAGATGTAGATGGTGTGTGATTCCAGTGAACATTTAAAATGACTTCAAGTGATCTTATTTTTTAATCCTCCGTTAAAATAAAACCATCCCTCTTTATGGGTAACTTCCTTTAAGATGTGTTTCGGGTCGGCTTCCTGGGTAAAGTAATGAGATGACTTTATAGCCTTATTTATAGAGTGGAAAAAGGAGCCATGAGCCTGTTCCCTGCAGTTTTAATTATGTTAGTGCAAAGCTCAAATTAACATAGGGAGGGAAAATTACGGCTGTCGGTTGGAATTAGGAAACAGTCTCTCATACAGGCAATTTCCAGTCTCAAAGGCACTCTATTTTTTTGCCCTTTCAGAAAATGAATCAACTAGTTGATTCAATATCAGACACGCTGAATCAGTTCAGTTGGTATTCCACTTTTAGCGCGGGGGGGCTTCTTTTCCATAATATTTATAAGACCCTCTGAAACCCTGTGAACATGGGAAGATGTTTATTCTGCCTTTGTGAGTCTCACAAATTCTTAGTCATTTGGATTTGGGAACTAAGGGCTCGATTGGGAGAGAAGGAAATGTTCGTGGTTTATGAGACTAGGGGTCTATCAGGAACAAACGTGTGAGCATCCTGGTGCGATCACAGACGGGTTTCTCTGTGTGGTCTGACTGTCCCGGGGGTGACTGACACCCCCGCCCCTTCCCACAGAAGAGTACTGTGTTGATAAAGGGGTCAAACCCAGGGCCTTGATTGCACTCCAGTTAGGACTTTGAATCCAGTCCTTCCCTGAGCCTTTGAAATGCCATGGGCCCCTGGGGACATGCAAGAAAGCCCACCATCCCTTCCCGGAATAACACTTTCAGATGCACAAAACACCATATATAGAATTACAACAGAAACGGCTTCTGTTGTCACACAGTTCTACCCTGGGGTGACCTCCAGTTTACAGAGCTTTAGTCATTCAGATGGGACAGGGGGACTTTCCTTTGCACAGAGCGGTGACCTTGGAGGAAGAAGGTGAGAACCAGCTGCAAACGGCACCAGCTTGGCCACCTTCTCAGAATCCATAGGAAATGGAAAGCCACTCCAGGCTTAATGAGGGAGCAGACTATTACTATTTCAATTACTTGTTGTAAGGAGTTGCTTTCTTTGATTTAACAGAGCTTGGAGAGGCGATGATAACTGCAAAGTGAAGTGTCCGTTTAAAAGCACATAGCTGGCTCTATGTGCTCCCGGCTCGACCCGCAGCTGACACTCACTGCAGTTGGCTCTGAGGGGCGAAGGGGACGTGGGACCCTGAGAGGAGCCTCCTCTCCCATAGCGTCCTGCTGGCGGTGGTGCAAGTCCAGTGGCTGCGTGAGTGGAGTCTGGCTCATCTCACTCTGTACTTTGGCTGTGGGACAGCAGAGTGGAGCAAACTCCAGGCCACGCCGACCTGGTGTCTCAGCGTCCCCTCCTCAGTGCTGCTCCTGTGCCCCAAAGTGGGACCGTGGCCATTACCATGCACTCCTGGGTGACCCTGGGACTTGTAGGATGTCCCTCCTGAATGCTCTCTGGGGGTGCATATGTGCCCCTCCCGCCCCGGACACCTCGACTCAGTGACATGGAAAGGAGAATCAGAAGTGAGGGAATCCGTGGCTATTTTTCTACGAGATACACTTAGGTAGGATTCATTTCAGCCCTCGGAGGAGGAGCTGAAAGTCTGAATCACTTCATTATCTGTCTTTAAAGTGATTATTTCTTTTCTTTTCTGCAAAATGGACCTTTATTTTATAAAATACCCACCAGCACACCCAGACATATGCTTGTTCACGTCTCTTGAAAAAAGCAAACACACAAAACGAAACCGGCCATTAGCAACCAGGCCTTCAGGAAATCACTTCTGTGCTCGGAGCTTCAGAACGAGGTCCTCTCCGTGCAGGGACCCCAAAGGCGGCAGTTTGCTCCCTGGCATCTCGATACTGTGGTAGACGTGTTGATTGGACAGCAGATGCCCAGAGCGCCAACTACGCTTTGCCAGGCTGTGGGAAAGCTGGGTCGCACGTCCCTCTGAAGCCTGTGGTCTTCGGAGACTGCATGCAGGTGACTCAGTGTCCAGCCTTCCCAGCATCTGACAGCGCTGCCCTGAGGAGCGGATCTTCCCTCTGGGGCGAGGGCACCCCTTGAGGTGGCGTTTCCTCCTTTTGTGGATGGGGTGGAGGGCCATTTCTTGGCCCTGGGCACCTGCCTTAGGGCCTCTGAGATTCATTTTCTTGGCATTCATGACGAGTCACCAGCACAGCAGCCCGTGCTGGCCATGGGGCCTGGCAAGCGCCGTGGGTGCTCCTGTAACGGGACAAGGCTGCTCTGCTGTTCTGTGCTGAGAGTCAGGGTCTGCAGCTGCCACCAGACTGTCTCCATCATTTTTACAATTTCCCAATATATCGCGTCTCTTTCTGGCCCGGCTCTGCTGTTTCTGCCTTTTCTGTGACTTGACATTGGGTGTGGAGACCACAGCCTCATGGACTCTGCTCTGGTGCTTCCCGAGGGTCACTTCTCCTGGTCACACCGTTGCTGCTGCACCGGGGCAGGCGCCCCCGGGCATGGGGGCAGCTCACCAGGAGGGGCGCAGGCCGGTCAGGGTGCAGCAGGCAGGCAGCAAGCACGTGGACAGGCAGGGCACCCAGGGGCCCCCGGGGGCGCTGCTTGCAGGGCTGGTTTCGTGCTGCTCCGAGGGCGGAGGCCTCACGTCAGGAAGGCCATCCTCCCTGCTCTGCTTTCTCCTTTCTTTTGAGAGGTGCATCTTGTCGCTTTGTACAAATTAAAGAAATAAAACATTCTCTGGGTAGAGAAAATGAAAAAAAAATCACGAGAAAGGAAATATAAATTTCTCTTACTCTCAAGCAGCCAGAGAAAAGGACGGACATTTAGGGTGTGTATTTCCACTGTACGTTTCTCTGCCCACCGCCTCTCTGCTTTCCCCAGTTGATGTTCTCTTTCACCTCTTGTCCTCACGTCACCAAAATTTCTTGATAAGCTGAATTTTTATGCTCAGAGTCCTTTGAAAATAAGTGTGATAATTTATGGGATGAATAGTCTGCGGGAGGATTGGTTTCAACTATTCACTCATTACATTACAGTGATCCTCTTTGTTTTTAAATTTACTTTACTGTAGTATTGGTGCTTAGAAAGGCAATCATTGGACCAATGGCTAGATCTATTTTTTTTAAGTCTTTTCTAAAGTTAAATACTTGTCCATTTAAAAAAAAAAAGTGTGTGCCATTTTCCTCTCCCAGAGGGCCGCGCCGATTCCTACTTCCTTTATCCATAGACAAGGCGGGTTCCACTGCATTGATAGCAAGTCTGAGTATTTTACTCTTTGGCTCTTTGCTTTGGGGTCTTTGCTAGGCAACATTAGAACCTCGTCTTATTTGTATTTCTTTAATATAGCATTTCTTTTTTCTCTTCTGCTGTGACTCTCCTTCAGCTAGCAGTCGTTATATGATGTCTCCAACTTGTCTCATTCATATTTTCATTGCCGGTTTGATCACATTTCTGTCCCATATATTCTCCCCTTCTTCCTGGGGGCGGGGGGCACGTTTTATAAAGGTCCAGGCCACGCCCCATTCTGTCCTGTCTCGCGCTGCGTTTTCCTTCTCGTCATCACGTCCCCTGATTTCCCCTGTGCATGCTTGACCGTAAGTGCAAACACGTTCCGAATACCGTGCAGACCCAGGGGAGCTGTAGCGCCTGATGGGCTGATAATCTGCTCTTCTCACTGGTGTCCTGCGCGGTCACGGGACGGGGTAGGGGCTCCATAACTCTTTGTTGGACACATACATTTTAGTTAAAATTTCTTGACATCCCAAGAGAAACCATGTCAGAGGACTATCACCATCATAGATTCCGCATAGAAGTCGTCTCTCTTTAGAGATCTTTCTCCTGGCTACAGAAAAACGAATTTGCAGAATCCAGTGAATGTTTAAAAGAGCAGAGAAAGACGTTTTTTCCAAAGGTAGCTGTTGTAACTTGATTGCGTTGTCCACGTTGGTGTCACCCTCGTTACAGGCCCCGGGTTTGTTACTCAGCACACCTGTCAGGTGGTGGCCAGCACCTGGATCTTCCTGCTCTCTGTGCAGAGGCGGATGGAGGGTCCCAGGTGGGGCAACTTGCTTAAGTCCCACAAAGCTCTTTATCTCTCTTCCACCTACCATCATCCAATCTCTTTAGCTGCCCTGCCTCAAATACTCAGTTACTGTGCTGAAAAAAAAATGTGCTGAGTGATAGAGAGATTCCTTGAATAATTAGATAAGAGATTTTTTTTACAGCTGGCTAAATGATGCTACGACTCTTGTCAAGAAGCCCATAGACCCCAATGGTCAGACCCTGGGTGGGTAATTAAGATGCAAGAAAACTTAAGAGCTGAAACTTTAGTTCCCACTTCTAACTTGGCTTAGGGACAGGAATTTGCCAAATTGGCCAAATATCGCCCTATTTGGTCATATCCAAGGGGCTGTGCTCCAGCTTCCAGATCAGCTGCTGATTTACGTTCCTCACCCAGTATCAGCCTCCTGAGCACCAGGAATGGAAAGGCGGCTGAGAGTTTTCCATGAGGTTCCTTCCCAAGCCGGGCGTGTGTGGGCTTGAACTCTGAGACGGGCCATCTGCTGTGACTCACAGGCAAATGCTGAGAGATCTCGAAAAGAAATGTGAAGACCAAGGAAATGTTTAAATATCACATTCCAATCCAGTCCTAGTAGCAACTTCAGAATGGTTACAGTTTGAGGGATTTTGTGCAGCACCAGGCAGGTCCCGTTTTGGAGGAGACCATTAAACTGTATTCATCACACAGTGTGCAGAGCATCGTGGTCCTGAGTTCCACCCTCACCTGCAGATCATTCTACCTTAGCGATGGAACATCGCTCTTCCAATATGAAATTGTGTTCTAGCAGGTGGATTTTTCTTTGCATTGAACAGCTATTGGCAGAATCCCAACTGAAGAGAAAACCCTCCCGGCACCAGCCGTCTCCCCCACGGCCACAAATTCAGATCATTGACCCAGAGGAAGAGTTTGTCATCCCCTTCTCTTTGGCTCTGCTTGGGTCTCACTGAGTTTTATTTTGTAAATTTATCTCACCTTTGAGGAAGAGGAAGCTGTTGAAACAACACTTCAGGATTTGTCAACAGAATGACTTTGTGTCTCAATTTGAGGTAGATTTCCCAAGATATTGCTCCAAGTTAAAAAAAATCAATGTGGTTTTATATTGCGAAGTCCTCTTTGGATCTGTGTGATGTGTCTCAGTCACCTGTTCCAAAGAGCGTCTACCACTTGGAGCCTGGATGGAGCCAACTCTGCTTATCTGGTGCTCAGGGGGGCACTCTGTACTCCACATTTCTTCAGGACATCCTTAAAATAGCCTCTTTGCGGGAAAGGATTGGTCTTATCTTGCCGGCAATGCCAGGGAGGCAGAGATGCAGAAACTCATGGGGGAAGAGCAAGAGGCCAGCTTGGGGGCTGGTGGAGTTTGGTTTAATGGTTTGGGGTATCAGCCAGAGAACCCTCCTCCCCTGGCCTCGTTCCTCCTGGGGAAAATGAAAAGCTTCTCCCTGGCCACCTCACCCTTGATCAATCACCCTTGAATAATATTGCAAACATTATTTCATCATATCTGGACTTTTCCATCTGACGGTTGTCACAGGCTGATGGTGAGATAAGCCACATTGGAATGGCATGCAGTACATAGTTGGTTCTTTCTTTTCTTTTAAAGGAGAGGTGCAGGCAGGAATGAAGGAGAGCAGTGGCAGGCGGGCAGGAAGAGAAAGGAGGAAGAAGCACTTTATTTTTTTTTTCAGTTGTTCAATTTGGGTTTTGTCTCCAGACATGGGATTCGAACCTGCGTCCTTGGGATGGGTGTGGACAGCGCCCAGCCTCTGCTCCACCAGGGCGTGCCTGTCGGTAGCCCTTCACGCAGGCTGGCTCACAGGACTGTTCATTCAAGTCAATAAATGTTGCTCCTGGGGCAAAAACTCAGGAAATCCAGAGAAGTTTTGGTTCCCTTTTTTTCAATTTCTCTAACAGTTTGTGAATTGAATTTTTTTCAAGACGTCAATTGTCTTTTGACTAGCATTGTCCTTTCTCTTGATTATGAAATAAAAGCTCAGAGCAGCGAGGGCCCTGCCACTCACAGCTGCACCTGCCCTGGGGATTGCTGGGAGGGTGCCGGACAGGTGGCATGCCAGGTGTCTGCCGCCTGCACAGTGGCCCTGGGACAGGACGCAGGTCCTTATCAAGCAGAATCTGCTTCTCACACTGCGCCCCTTCCCGCCTCTGCCTCCCCTTCCTGGCAGCTACAGCCCAACAGGAGGTTTGAAAACAGGACAGGAGTGTGAAGAGAAGGAGCGTCTTGAATGTTGAGTGCGTCTAGGCTCCTCTGGGCCCCGCTGCCCTGACCCAGACCGCGCCTCCTGGGTATTGATGGCCTCTGACCCTGGAAGCCGGGCCCCTAAGGCTTTCCTCTGGAGTGAGAAAGAGCAGATTGAGCAGGAAGCCCTGCCTTGCTGGCTGCTGGTGGTCAAAAGCATCCACTATGCGCTCACCCTGGGGCTGTGTCTCTAGCATCATCGGTGTGAACGCCCGGAACGAAAAGTATACTTAGATTGACAGAGAAAATAGGTATAGTGTCCAAGCTTGGATACGAACGATTTGTGGAGTTGTCTGGTTTCAGTGGGAATGAACACGTGTAGTATTTTTGAGTTAATTGCAGGAAGGCAGATCGCAGCGTAGTGTGATGTAAGTTCATGGTGAGCAACGTGGGAAATCAGCAGGTGGAGACAGCTCGTTAAAGTGGTCGCCAAAGGCGATGAGCTCTGCTGAGCCTGTGATCGACTTAGGAGAAGAAAAAGAGCATTTCCGTGAGTCGGGCAGCACTGCAGTGAAGAGCAGCGTCTGTTTGCTTCTTGGGCGTCCCTGCGTGAACACCTTCTGTTCCAGCAGAAGCTGTTCCCACGGATCCCCTCATCCCTGGATGCACACTCACGCATGCAGCTCTGATAAGAAGCTGGTTATGAAATAAGTGCATGTCTTTTTTTTTTTCTGGTAGCCTGGAGATTCGGAGATGGAAAACATCTTTTTTTAGATCACATGTTTACTGCCTTGGTAAACAGTGAAATGCTGCCGCGGCAATTACCTTGAGGATAAAGGGCTTGTAGACAGGCCCTTCCTGCCTGACTTCCTACCCAGATAGGCAGCCCAGCCGGAGCTGCAGGGAGGCAGGGACTTCCTTTTGGAGGCCTCCTCCTCCTGCTGCGTTTTCTTTTCTCCTTGGGGAATAAGCCTGGTGTATGGATTTTCCAGCAGAAGTCTCTATCCTGGAATAGGTGAAAATAGGAGTCATGTGAAGTTTGGAAAATCATGGCTTTCATTCCTTGGTCACACCCCTGCTGGTTTCACGAAGATGAGCGTCTGAGTACATTTGTATCCTGCAGGCCTCCCGACTCCTTGGCTTCTTGGAGAACGATGCCTGTGTCCGCTTTTGTGTTTGGGGGAATAGAGCCTCTCTGGGATTCACGCGAAGGGCTCTATTCCCCCTGTGGTTCTTTAGTGTAAAGGTCATTTTCAGTTCTGCTTTCTTGGTTCAGACAGCCGTCACCAGATCCCCAAAGTCTCAGCACACAGATGGCACTCGCTGCTGATTTTTCCCTGGTTATTCACTTTCAGCAAATGCATTGTTTAAGCCCTTTGAATCAAATCAAATCAAACCACAACACGCGTACACTGAACAATAGGGAATCATCAATTACCCCTCTGCAGGATATGTCCTTACTGACTGGCCTCTTTTTTGGGGAAAAACATGTCAAGTCAACAAACAGTAACATTGAACAATAAATAAAGACAATAAAGCACACCTGAGAGGCACTGCACCAAGGGCTGGCAAAGCACCAAGGAGCCACGTTTACAGGCTCCAAACGTGGAAACCCGCAGCTTCCCCGGCTCCTCCAGCTCCTGAAAACAGCCAGCCAATGGGGCAGCCATTAATGCTGATTGGAAGCGCGGTGAGCGTGGTGTGGACCGGAGAGAGGACAGCTCCCAGAGTCTGTCTCCTGCCTTCCCGCAGCGTGCGGTCCCCAGGTGCTGCGGCTGGCCGGCGTGGGCCTGGGGGTCTGAAGCTGAATTTGACCCCAAGAGCCTGCCTGGTGTATGGTTCAATGTGGTCACAACTCGTGACGTTGCTTGTATGTGACTAAACTCTCCTAATTGATCTGCAGTCCCTCCATGTGCATATGTCTGTTGACTTGACATGAGGCATCCCAAGAGAAATGTCATTTTCTTGGTCCCCATTCTACTGAGAGATGATTGGCACACAGCGCTGTGTGAGTTGGCGGTGCAGCGCTCTGTTTGACAGAAGCTGTGATTGGGTTACCACTCTGCGTTGAGGCCTTCAGAGACTCAGCGGTGTATATGCTTTTGTTCACCTTCTTGGAAGATAGTAACCCTCAGGGCCCTCCTGTTGGAAGGACACTGGACGCTCATGTCCCCTGCACCTGTTTGCTCTAAGTCTCTATCCTGCAACTTTGCACCTTCCAGTGAATCTCCACCAGGCATCTCTGGACATTGGCCTCTTGATGCTTCTGTTTCTTTGCAAGTGAGCACTCCTATCTCCTGGTCCAGAATCGTGCTATGTGACAGGCACACAGGTCCCTACAGCAGAGGGGTGTCTGATGCACCCCCAGGGGTCCTCTAATTTACGCTGCCTGGCTGGGGCTTGGGGTGGGTTTTGTTTTGCTTTGTTTACCCTGTAGTGAATGCAGGTTCCAAAAAGCCCTTGAATAATGGCTTGTTTAAATAACACTGAGGGTCATGAAAGCTTTCTTTCCCCCACCTCATTTTAAAACAATTAGCCTAAGCATTTAGAAACAGAAGTAACACATATTGCTCTGACCTCATTGAAGGGCTGTTGAGATGGAATTCTTTTTGGATTCTTGGTCTTTTTTTCCAGACACATAGACATTTTCTTTAACAATTTGGTAAGTCAAACACAGTTTTAAAAATTGATTTTCTTGAAGAATCATTGCATTATAGCATATAGATTTATGGAGGCATCATTGTAAAGCAACAGCTGTATGCAATAAACTGAGTTCATTGCTATTTTTTCAAATAGATTTTTAGCCATAAAAAGCAGGATGAGAAGAGGGAGGGTGTGGGGGGAGAGGGGCAAAGGGATGAATTGTCTAGAGAAGGAAAAATGGAAATAGAGGACTTACCTTCCAGATACAGATGCACACTCATTTTTAATAGCCCTTCTCTTTCTTCCAGAACAGTGAAGGAAATAGGAGTCAGGGCTGAGCCTGCTCTGGGCCCCCTTAGAGACGAGGGCTCAGTTTCCTCTCGAAGGACTGGGTGTTTCTTCTACAGCCAAAGCAGGCTGCTGGGGCCAGCGCCTCGTTTCCCCACTGCAAGGAGCCTTCACTTCTCTGCACCTCAGTTTCCTCCATGCAGAATGGGTTCAGTAATGAGAATGACACTGACTTTGGGGGGCGGTTCAGGGTCAAACAGCTTAATACATGATGTGCTTCCAATAAGGATGGGTGGTTGTATGCAGAGGATGGTCCCCTCTCAGTTCTTTCCTAGCACTTCCTCCTAGCGTCGGTCTTCTGTTTAACTTCCCCTCTTAACCTATTTGCTTTTCTTGAAATAATCAATTTTTTAAATTTAAATTATTTTTATGGAGGGACTGTTGCATCATCACATGATACGGGTTCCAGGTGGGCATAGTAAACCCACGTCTGTGTCAGTCCAGGAAGGAATCAGTGGTTGCAGGAGGAGAAGCGGGAGGTGGGGCTGTCAAGCTGGGTAATGGGTTAATTGTACCGTGAAGAAAGAGCTGAAGGAATCATTTCTTGATTGTTTTTGGTTCCAGTGATTATCTTTTGAAAGTTTCCCTCCAATACTCTGTGGGTATCTACAGCTTCTTCTAAAGAGATGAAGAGATGATAGTGTCTCCCTATGTATTGTTTGCTTCTTTCTGATGCTGTTTTTTGAGGGTGGAAGAGAAACCACAGTGGAGTCGCCATTGTGAGTCCATCAAATGCAGAATCAACACACTAACGAACCTTCAGCAGTGGAGCTGGTCTCATTTTCATAAGCCCAGAACCCAGAGTTCCGAAGATCCAAAGGAAAATCAGGATGGGGGACCACAAGATGCTCTCTGTCTCCTTCCTAGGTTTTCTCTGGCAGATGGCAGGCAATGAGTGGATGTCTCCCTCCTGAGGGGAGGGACAGCTGGTCCTGGAGTGGTCCTAGAGTTGGAGGACTCCTTTGGACCAACTGTGATAGCTGGCACCTTCCTTAGAGAAGGAAAGCAGGCATCTAGTGAATCATTGTATGCCAAGTTTGAGTCCATGAATAGGAATCTATGGAAACTCAGTCAAGACCAGAAACTCTCAAAACATGTGGCGTTCAAGTTCAGTGTTCTCTGCCTTCATCGACACGGCTGAGTCGTGTGATCTTTTACCTGTTCTGACCACACCATAAGAAACAGAACTTCCATGCATGTCATTGGCTAAATATTCCACAAGTGAATGACTGTCTCCTGGATGATAAATGCCTGAGTGAGTGACTTAATGAGTGAGGTGGTACTTAACAGCATAGAGAATTAATTCATTTAAATCCACAGGTGATCACTGACTTCCTCTTATTTGCAATGCATCCTACACGTTGCCTGTAGTGGTTATGAGAAAGTTGTTCTGGATCAGTAGACAAATGATGACTAGGGCATAGGATCAGTGTTGCCTGCTGCTGTATCACGTCTGAATGACTATGGTGACACAGAAATGTATGTCCTAAAGAAGCTGTTTATATCTGGGGAGGGTGGCCCGATGGCAGAGCTGCCCAAATCTAAGTGGCTTTGGAAAAACTCATAAACATGTGCCCAACGAGTGCATCTGTCTCTGCTGGGTCCTGGTTGGAGGCAATTTTTACCGGAGAATTAAAGCAGAAACACAATTCCCCAGCAACTCAGAGTCTGTGTTTGGGGATCTTGTTGGGTGACAAAGCCAAGCAGTGTTTGCTTTCCAGGGGTGATAGGTCCTGAGTGTGCATGGTGTCGTCTAAGTGGACAGCTGGCGCCACACAGTGGAAAGTCTTCCTGGGCACGAAGTCATGGAAAGTTGTCTTTCATGGAGTGCGAGGTGATTGCTGTTCTTTTGTTCCTGGAGTTGCACGTTGGTGTTTCCAGTGGAACTGGAACTCAGTCGCTTCAGCACAACTGCTGGTGCCCCGTGTCCACGCACGGTGAGGACTTCCACACGCCTGGCGCGCGAGGCAGCGCCGACTGGTCTGTCGCTGTCTCCCACGTGACCTCTGCAGTAGACCAGTGTTAGGACATTTTCATAAATAGCTGAGTTCTTTGTATTCAGTTGCCAAACTATCTGCTTTATAACAAAGCTTAACTTCAGTAGAAATAAGCAGCTGTCTGCGCCTCGTAATGAAACGCCCTCCTGAGCAGGTAAGTTTAACACACATGGCTTCGCCCAGGGAGCCTTATGGGTCAACACGTTGTCAAAGAAAGTCAAAGAAAATGTGATCTTTCATGAAAAAAGCAACTAAAATATTATTATTTTTTCATGTATGCATTTCTTATTGAGATAACATTGTTTTTCAACAATTTATGAGTTTTAGGTATGCAGAGTCACTCTTCACCATGCCTGCCATGTACATATATATATTTATGGACAGTTTTTTCCATCTAATAATTTAAGAATTGGGCTCCCCATACCTTTCCTGTGTCTAGCACAGTGTCTGGCATATAAAGCATTAACCCTTACCTGTTTTGGATGAATGAATGAATGAATGAACACATTGCATCAAAGATAAAATGCACATCGAAATCATTCCCTGTGTGAGCATGTCTTTACTGATGTATGTGATTAGAACAGATCTGATTTGGTCCCTCTTCTGTATCCTAGTTTTTAAGAAAGAGAAGAAAAGGAAAATACTTTCACTTGGGAATCAAAAATTTAGAAGAAACGAGATCATTTAGGAGTCCACTGGGTCTCAATCCAATTATATGTTGGGTCAGTCCACTCTTTATTGTTTTAGGATAATTAAAAGGCACTTTCAAGAGAGCTAGGATTTTGTCAGTGAGCAAGTATACAGAAAACAATCATAATTAGATGAATTTGCCCCCAGATGTTGTTTGGAGAAACATACTAAAGAAATTAGATTTTAATTTCCATTGGTGTTTTTTTCTTAATGTCTAACATCCATTTCAAACAAATAAAGCTTGGAGAGATTTAAAGATGTTTATCTAAACACCATCCCACATGACTTTCATTAGGATGTGAATGAGATATTTTCCTACCAGAGGAACAAGGGCCATACTTGAGCAGAAAAATCAGGGAATGGTCAAAGCGCTGGACATGAAAAGTTTTGTGAAATTACTATAATTCTGAAAGTGTAAGGTTGGCTGCTCTCTGTAGCCATGAAGGCACCTGATTATTGGCATTATGTGGAGCACTTGGAAACCATACCAACTCTACAAGGCAGACAAACGGTGGGCCTTGTCATGCCCTAGAATGGAAGTGATTTTGTCAAAAGCAGCATTGACAGGTAGTATCCTAACTCCCCAGGGCTGCTATAAGAAAGGACCACAGCTAGGGGCCCTAAAACCAAATGCATTTGTTTCGTGGTTGAGGAAACCAGAATCTAAAATCCAGGGGTTGGCTCCTTCTGGAAGTTTCTTGGATTGAAGCTCCCTCACTCCCCTCTGCATGTTTTCATGTCCCCTTCCTTTCTGTGTCTCTGTCTTTTTGGTCTTTTAGAAGGATGTTCTCTTGGGATGTTATGATCTCATCTTAATCCTTATCATTTTCTTTGTGTTGTTGGTGTTTAATTGTGTTAAGGAAGATTGCATTGTAACTGATGGATGGGTTTGAGGTCTGCATCATAGTATATACACCAGCATCTTTATAAAATATGCTAAGTTCCCAATAGTTGAGTTTTTCTGTCTCTGTATGATTAGTCCCCTGTACCCCATTAACCTGCAACCACTGATTTGCTTTTTTTTTTTTTACTGCAAGTCTATTGTTTAGTTCATTTTAAGTTTACTTTTGTTTAATTTAGCTCATCCGTTTGCTTACTGCCTCTCTACACCACGCATGAATGATACCGTACATGTCTGTCTTTGTCCTTCTGATTGATATCCCTCAGCATGGTTCCCTCCAGGTCCATCCATGTGGCGGCAAATGGCAGGATTTCATCTTTGTCGTAGCCGTGTAGCGTTCCGTCGTGTATAGACTGCATCTTCTCTGTCCATTCATCTGGCAGTGGGTTACCAGTTACCAGCTCTTGTCTATCGTAAATAACGCTGTAATGAGCACGGGGCGCAGATATCGCTGAGACTGAGTTTTGTCGTGTGTTTAGGGTGAATACCTCATCGAGAAATAACTGAATCGGGTGGGATTTCCATTCTCATTTTCTGAGGAGACTCCATACGGCTTTCCACAATGGTCACGCCATTTCAGTCCTTCTCTTTACATCTGCAAGACCCGGTTTCCAAAGAAGGTCCCATTGAGCTCCAGGGGGACGTGCGGTTGGGGGCGCTGTTCACGCCGCAGCAGGGGGAAGCAGGCGGAGCAGAATCAAGGCGGCCACTTCTCCTCTGCTGGCTACTGGTCCTTGCGTGAGCCGGGTGCCACTCCCTGATCATGCCTGACAGCAAATGTGCCGGCCGGCCTGCCGGCGTCCATACACGTCTAAGTCGCAGATGGAGAGATACCATTCTGGGATGTGCAAATACCAGTGGTTTCACTGAAAAAAGGTAGAATGTCCTGGCAGGACTGTCAGTCATTCCACTAGTAAATATGCGGCGCAAACTGAAAATCACTGTGAGGCCAAGTATTCACTCTATGATGGTTTCAGTTTCACAAGAGACTGAGTGTGGTGTGGTTTCCCTTATCTCATCACTTTGCTTGGCGGGTGGTGAGAACGGCGACGATCCTGGGGCCGCCCGTGGCAGCCCAGCGGCGTCACGCCCCTCACTCCCGGACAGCTGGCGCCCACGTTCTCTGCTGCTCGCCTAGACTCATGGCTGGTGGTGGCACGCAGCTGGCTGGGAGAGGACCGGCCCTTCACTCAGGTCCTCAGGGGACCCTTCTGGTCCTGAAATGCTGTCGGGTATGGTGTTCTTGTCAGGCGCTGTGATTTCATGGCTCTTCTGAGTTTGATGTCCGCCGAGGTTCAAGGCGGAGACCTGGGACCCCGATCCTGGAGCCGGCCCCCCACACATTCCATCTTGGGACGTGGCTGTGACTCCGGGCATGACGTTGACCCCCCTCCGGTCGCCCACCATGAAGGTTCTGCAGGATTTTCTCTGGGAAGAAATGCCCACTTCAGCTGAGAAGCAGCGGTCCTTTCCTGCTCCTGCCCCGGGAGGCTAGGACGTTCCTTCCCGCCGATGGCAGGAAAAGGTGCTGTGAAATGTATCCATGTGGCTGCGAAGGCCAGACTCATGGCCACTGTGTGTCGTCCCAGCTTTCAGAATACCTCCCCCCACGGGCCACCCCCTCCAGCCTGCCTCTTTTAACCTGTTTGCAGGGGTCCGCCGGAGACCACAGGAGTGACATACCCCCGGGCAATGCAGCCTTGTCTCTGAGGCCCTTACACATGGTGACTCATCCACTGGACAAGGAGAAACATGCGAAGGAGAAATGAGACTCGTGTTAAGGTGGACGATCTCGGGGGGCCCTGTCTCTGTCCATCACAAAGCCTGGATTCAAACCTCAGGAGAGATCTGTTTATTTGGAGCAGAGTTCGTGAATGTTTTCATCCCCTCTTTTTACTATTTTCTCCAAGTCTGAGTCGCAGTCCCACCAGCAGACAGGCTAGGCCGACAGAGCACGTGCCCCGTGCTCCTTTGCGAGCCTGCTTGCACCTTCTTCTTGCTGAAGTGTGTGTGGGTGGAGACGCACACACCCTGGCCAGCAGCCCCTCGCGGGAGTCGGTCTCTGGAGGGTCCCCGTGATGTACAGAAACCCGCTCCGGGCTGAGGGTAAACTCCCGCTCATGAAAGCTGAGGCCGAGGAATAAGTGAAATGAACTCAGAGATTTTTCTGCAGGGTCGTGTAAGTTACTTTCAACTGCAGTGGATTCCCTAAGCACCCAGCATGTCACATGGGCCGACGCGGGGCACCCGCTGGGTTTTAGCGTCTGCTGATAAAGGCAAGACCACAGATCCATGACCATGAAAGCTAATAACTACTGAGAGATTAAAAAAGAAAACCTCCGAGACCGCAAGTTGCACCACGCCTGCAGATTCTCCCTGTGGTTAGAGGGGAGCCATCTAGGTGGAGTGAGGGGACAGCCACGTGCTGCTGACCCCGTCTCCCGCCTCCGACAAGAGAAAGAGAAAAGGAAAACAGAAGTGAGTCTCGGTGTGTCTCTGCTAGCAGACACCTCTGCCTCCCTCAGAGCAGCTGTGGCCATGCGCCTGAAGCCAGTGTTTTTCTTTTCAGTTGTGCAGAGTGATTTTCCATGCGAATAAGCTCAGCTGGCTCAGCAGAGGCCCCCAGTACCTGAGTGACCCGCAGGTCCCCACCCCGCCTTCCCTGGATGGGTCACGCTTCACCTCTGCAGAAAGGAGCCGGGAACATGGGATTCAAATCTGGTTGTTTAGTCTATACGCAGGGGGAGAGGATTCTGTCTCTTTAATGTTTATGACAGTTGGACAGAGCTTGTCGGGTGAAGGTTAATTGCTCCCCAGTTTAAGCAGTTGTGCGCCCAGATGGGTTATCAGGGCTGAACACTCGTTACAGGATTAATCTCATTTCCGACAAGACTTCCTTTCCTTCAACTGATTTTCGCCCAGCCATTGGAGCTGTCATCGGCCGTTAAAAGGAGGGCGGACTGTGCGTCTGAATGCTGGCAGGCCGCGGGACAATGAGGAGCCCTGTCCTATCTCAGGGGACATCTTTGGGAGAACACATTTCGGGGCAGTGCGGAGGCCGAGGCTTGCGCCCGGGGCCGGACCACGGGCCGCCCGTCCCAGCGCTCGGGGAGAAGGCCAAGGGCGAATGCCGTGGCTCCCTCTCGCAGCCCCTGCTTTTCCAGAGTGGAGCCCCCGACTCGGCTCAGTGCTGAAGATTCAGATAAACACTGTGCTCTGATCCCACCCTCCCCCTGCGGGCCCCACCTCCACCTCCCTGGTGAGCTGGTTCTGCCGCGGCCGAGCTGCGCCTGGGCCCTGGGCACCCAGAGTCCGGCTTCTTGGTCTGCTTTGTGGGACCCTGTCAGGCTTCTGTTGAATTTCAGGGACACTGCTACCTCGTCACCAACATGCCTTCTGAAAAACACTGGGCAGATTTTCTTCTTGGAGGGCAAGTGGCTTCGTTTCTTTGGTTTGTCTCAAGAGGTTCTCAGCCGAGAGCCGCGAGGTTTCCCCTGGGCTTTGGCGAGTGCAGCCCGGTCCATTGGCTGGCACCGTGCCCGGGGCCTGGGCGTCCGAGAAGCGGGAGGGACAGGCTCACGTGCGGTCACTCGGGGGGAGGCACAGACTGTGTGGCTGTGTCCAGGTGGGGGACATCAGCGTCCCTTGCAGCCTAAGCAGGGGTCTGCTGCCTCAGGCGTGGTCAGGGGGAGTGGGCACAGGGTCTGTCTGCTCGGTGGAGAGAGACTGGACACTGTCTTGGCCACGGGGTCCCAGGGCTACAGCATGGAGAAACCTGAAGTGATGTAGGTAACCTTTTCTTCCTTCAGCCTATCTCCTGCAGCTTAGCTCTTTCCCAGGCTGGGCTAGTTTCCCCCATCCCTTCGTTTCCTGCATTTCGATGACTTTGCAGCCCTTTCCATCCCAGACCGCTCGGTGCCATGTGCTTAGTGATTGAACCCATGCCCCAGAGTCGGAGCCGGGGGAGCATTGGGTACTTCCAAGTGCGCGGGCGCTGTTACCTCTGCTGGGCCTCACTGTCCACATCTTTAAAATGGGTGCAGCAGTAGCTCCGGTTTCTATGGCTGATGTGCAGGTTGGATGGTGTCATTAACACCAGCTGTTCCGAGGATCCCCTACGCCTGTCATGTTTCCCTTATTTAAAGCCCTCTGCTCCACGGACACAGGGACAGAGAGAGGATCGTGAGGCCCAGAGATGCTTTGTGGCTTCAAGATCTCTTGGCACTTGCTTTCACCAACAAACCCATCGAATCAGGTCCTTCACTTCACCCTGTTTCTTTATTCTGGACACCAGGGTGACCTGTCTGTCGCCCTCTCCCGCAGGCAGGACTCTGGTCACCTGGCAGTGGCCTTGTCTGTCCCACCCCCAGCATGTGACTTAGTAGGTCTCTGAACACGCAGGGAGCACAGGGTTTTCAGGGAAGCAGAAGAGGGCTGACGGCTGCTCGAGGGTTTGGGGCTGGGTCTCCTTCCCGAGGGAGGTAACACTGGGACTGGAGGACAGATCCCTGGGGACCATCAGGGCGCAGCTGGCCTGAGACCCCAAGGACACAGGGCGGCACCCTGGTCTCCTCTGGAGTCCGGCCCGCTTGCCCCAGCCCACCTCCGACTTCCCTTCTCAGAATGTCCTGCCCTGCAGGTCAGAGAGCCCGGCCAAGGAGCAGGGGCGGCCAGGGCCTGGGGAGTGAGAGTTGGCGGCAGACTCTCCGCGGGCCATTCCTGCCAGGGTGCTGGGCCAGCCCTGGGTCTGTGTCTCACTCCAGTGACCACTCAGCATGGAGCGGCCACCCGGGTGTCACTGCGATTCTGGGAAGGAGATTTGCTTCCATGACCCTCGTGAGTGAGTAAACGCTTAACCGGTCTAGCTCGGCCTCATTCTCATGCCACCTGAGAAGAAACTCATTTGGCTCATTTTTCCAGCTTTCTTTTACACCCATATTCTTGTGTGTAGCCATGCAGCCTCATGCATAGACATAGAGAGGTAGAAATCCATCGAGACAGATATTTGTGTGAATACATGTTGGTTCCAAGCCACCTGCTTTATAGTAGGTGGATGTGAGGTGAGCATTGACATGAGATCTCTCCCACCCTTTAAACACGACTTCCTTTCGCAAAATACTAGTGTCTCCAACCCTACCACCTCCCTTCCTCCCGCTCCACTATTTCTCTGCGGTCACAGAGTGCAGGGCGTGTCCTCCGAGACATCTGTAAATGCTTTTTAAATTTTGACACTCCCAAATTCGACTCAACTTCTCCAAGGCCAAGGGAGGATGGGGTCTGAGTCATTTCTGTTTCCCACGCTCTGGTGTCTAAATTCATCACTTTCTTAAATGTAGAGTCGTCTTCAAACAAAGTGAGAGCATTTACATGGAGAGAATTAAATGCACGATGATGCTAATATCAAAAAGCGGGCTCAGGGTCCCCAGGAACTGTGAAAAGCAGAGCAAGCTGAAAGAAGGACTGTCCTAAAGAGATGATCTTGTGGAGGACTGGTTTGCCTCAACCGAGTGCGGGTGACTGAGGTCAAGATAGGCTGATGGGGTTGGAAAGCAAATTTAGCAAGTTGCTGCGGTCGCCTGGTCCAGGACAGGGTGAACTAGTTGTGACTCGTGAAATCTGAGCCGTGTGCCCTTGTCAGACGTCATCAGCACCTCCCTTCCGAACCCCAGCAGCCCCCATGCACAGAAGGAGAACCAGGTCCTGGAGTCTCCGATCCATCTCGAAAGTGGCTGCATTCAAAGCTGCGGGCAGGATCTTGACCGGTCCTGATAAGAGGGTCCAAGAGCTCTGCGCCCCTGCCCCTCTGCTCCTGGATGTGGCTACCTCCCTGTGAGATCACCAGTCCATGAGGGTGCTTGCTTTGTTCTTGAACTTCTGCCTACAAGTATGTTTGAGAAAGGGTTCTGTGACTTTACAGGGTGTTTGATACCATGTGGTAGAAGGACAAGCGTCCTAGAGAGGCATTCTCGTCCCGCTGATCCACCCGTCAGCGGTGGCAGAGCTGATCGCTTCTGCTGCGGGGGTTTGGAGCGGAAGACAACACGTGAGGTTTGCTTCTCTGGGTTGTAGAGCGCGGCGTGTCCACTCGGGCGTCCACGTGTGAGCAGAGGCACAGCGGGCTGAGCCTGTGCAAGGTCACCCGTGGGCCCTTCTGCGGATCCATGTGGAGGCGCCGACCCCCTCCTCCTCAGGAAGTAAGTCCCGCCATCTCTTCCAAAGAGCGTGTGATGTGGGACCTCGGAGCGGCTACTTTTCATTCTGTAGCATAGATACGAAGGCGCTTCGGGGACCGCCCGAATGTTTGTGAACGCGATCCACAGGCATGGCCACTTCTTGTAGGAACAGAGTCACCAGAGGAGGAAGACACAATGGAGAGAAAACTCTGCCATCCAGAAATGGCACACACTTTCTCAATTGTGTCTACTTCATTAGAAAAAAAAAAACTTTTCTTCTTCCCTGAACTAATTCTACATTTATGGAAGTGTTGTGAAGATCAGACAAGTTCCCGGATGCCCTTCGCCCAGCTTCCCCTCTGCTGAGGTCTTACGTAACCAGGCTGCAGTGATCAAAACCAAGAAGTCCCCTCTGGTCCAATATGATGGTCCAGGAGTCAGGAGCGTGGCTCATGGGTCAGTTCTGGCCCCCACCTCGTTTCTGCTGGAAGGTCTTCATGAGCATAGCCACGCCCGTCAGCTTCCATGTGCCCTGACGACTTCTGCACGGAGATGACAGGGTTCAGTAGTTTCAGAGGACGCCATGCAGCCTACAAAGCCTCAGATATTAAGATCTGGCTCTTTATAGAGAAAAAAACACTATCTCCTCTTCTAAATAAACTACACGCTTTACCCAAATTGCCCCAGTTTTCCACGGATGTCCTTTTCCTAACCCAGGATACCACACTGCATTAGTCTCTGCTGATGTGGTTTTTCTGTCCTCTGCTTGTCTTACATGACCTTGACATGTACAAAGCACACTCAGTCCCTCCCTTGGTCGTCCCTCCACGCAGGTCCTAGGCTTTCAGAGGTGACATGTCTGTCTCATGGTGGCATGAGAGGCAGTCCATTCCTGTGTCTTCCGGCTGGCGGTGCTGACCTGGGTCATGTGATTAATGAGGTGCCAGCCAGTTTTCTCCACCGCAAGCTACTGCTTTTCCTTTTCCACACTTTTCCATACTCTGTTCCTTTGAATCCTTGTCCTCAGCCCAGCCCACGCTCCAGGGCAGGGGAGTGAAGCCCAGTCTTGGGGGTGGGGTGGCAAGAAGTCTCCGAGATTCCAGGGATCAAAATCAACATAACAATCATCATAATAAATATTTTGAAAGAGATACCCTTCGAGTGTTCAAATAATCCTGTTTCTCCTTAAAAATGCCCCCACTAAGTTAGCATCCTTGGGTCTGTCTTACCCACTGCAGTTAGGAAGGTGGGTTCCCGAAGATGACTTTCTAGTTCCCTCAGCCCTTCCCTGTTTATTGCTTAGGGCTCTCCTGTAAAGATGAGTGGTCTCATCTTCCCCGTTTGTTTATCGAATTCCAGCATTTCTTTGCAGCAGTGTAGGCATTTGGATATTTATTTTATTCTTTGGGTTATAATTCAACACCATCATTTTTTTTGTTTTTGCTCAACTTGCTCCTCTGGACCATGGGTAGATCTCTCTCCTCCAAGTGGGCTCCTGTGTCCTTCTGACATGTCTCTCTGGCCCCCTTTTGGTTTTGAGCACTTCCTCCATTTCATTTTGAAGTCCATTTTTGTAGACCCCGTGCGCTAGGAAAAAGCTACCCGTCCAGTTCCCACCCCGGAGGAAGCCTGCAGATCTGTGGGTCAGACTGTCGACCTTATTCCGGCAGCTGCGCACCCTGGGCTGGGTCTGCAGGGGGTCGCGTCCGGGGTGCTCAGGGTCGGCCCCATGCCTCCTCTAGGTCATGAAAAGGAGAAAGGATTCGGTGACTACAGCCCCTCCCTCCCTCCCTCCCATCATTGCCATTTGGGAATACCTTTTAACCTCCTTTATTTTCATTTTTTAATTGTATCGAGGGACCGTGGCATCATAGCATGGTCTAGGCTGAGGGTGGGCGTGACCACACACCCAGTCTGCAGGTGAGACATCCAGTCCCTGCTTCACTCATCACCGATCCGATCCCCTTCCCTTCCTGTAAACTTGAATCTTATTTTGTCGACTAAAATACGCTTGTGTTTGATTCAGTACATTTGTTTGCGTGATTTCTGTGTATCACACATAAGGGTCGACATCTCAGTGTGTCCACACCTGTTCCTGTCCCTCCGGACTCGCAGCCCCGTCTCCCACACCTAGGACTCAGGATCCCGGGAGTCCCCGCAGAGCGCGCTCCGCTCAGGAAGGGTGACAGACGTCAGCACCTTTTGGGGGAGTCTCAACACCCATCTCACTAAGAGGACAGGTGTTAATGGGAGAGTCGAGCCTTAGAAGCTGCAAATAACAGACTCTCAAGCACAGCTTTGCACGCGTCCAGGTCTTTGTACGCGTCATAAAATCTGTCCTCTGTGCCTGCGGCGCGGTGAGAGGGTCACGTGAGGTACCGGTGGCGGGTGTGTATTCAACTCTAAGCGCTCAACCTGGAATCCAGCAAGTGACTTTGCGTAACGGCGCGTCCCACCTCCATTGCTGAGAGTGCAGAGCATGATACATTGTAGCAGCGCGCAGAGCTGTGATAGTGTGGCGGGACTCATGCTTTCAGCCTGGGGGAGGCAGGGCTCCTGTGGCTTCTGGGGAAGTGTCTGCCCTCCTGTGTTTTACATGCCAGTGCATGATAATCAAATAAACAAATGCACACGCCTAAGCTGGACGGTGATCGAGGGAGGTGTCCAGATCAAGGGAGGTGTTCAGTGCCCTCGAAAACGTGCAAAAATTGATGCCTGATTTCTCCATACTCCAAGTGGTTTAGATGGCCACGTCTCTGGGGCTTCTCTACCTGTATCTTTACCTCTGTCTCTGTGTACCTGCATCTCCACCTCTGTCTCTCTGTCTGTGCCTACAGCTCTACCTGTCTCTCTGTACTATGCATAGATCTGTATATCTGTATCTACACCTATACCTGCATCTGTATCTACAGCTCTATAAGTGTCCATGTCTCTGAGTGATACTAAATGATGCTGAGTGACACTAAACACTAGAGATTTTTAACAAAATATGTTGACATTTATGGAGATGCAAATTAAATTAGAGAGTCCAGTGAATAGATAAAGAACGCTGCTGCTGAATTTAAATATGAAATTAAGGAAACGCGAGGGAGGCGCTGAAAGAGATGACTATCTTGGTTCTCAGCCAGTGACTCTTGGCCCCCATGCAGGAGGGGCTTGGGGAATATGCAGGACATTTTGGGGTGCTGTGGTCACGGCACCTGTGGACAGAACCAGGGATCCCTTCTAACTGTGGTCTAAGGCCACAGGATCAGGAAGACTATCTGCTCCGAGTCCCACCAGGGGCTCCCGTGGAGAAGGACTCATCAGGGACTGACGGACTCCCGGGCAGGTGGATCTGGAGTCTCATTCTCTGGCCGCAGCCCCGTGTGGTAACGGTCTGTTTATCCTGGTTCCTTGGGAGCAGGAGCCCTGAGAATCCTGCCCGCCTCTGCCTGGTGAGGACGGGCAGTAGACCCCCACGCTCGTCCGTCCCAGGGAACACGGCCCTGCTTACCAGCTGCCTGCCCATTCCGGGTTATTCTGCCTCAGTTTATATAAAAATAAATGTGAAAGCTTATCTGCTATGTCATAAAATACGTTTCTCACAAATTAATGTTGTCTAAAAGGAATTATTTCATAGCCCCTCAGAAGAAAGCAAGGGAATAGGCTAAAGCAATAAATGAAACGTTTTGGGGTGGGGGACACCGTGCGGTTGATTATATCCAGCTGTACTCATTCCTTTTTCTAAGAAAGCAGGCTCTTTGGTAGCGTCAGAGTCTGGCTTACGGAGGTGGGGCTGGTGAGCACGTGTGGCTGAATTTTCATGACCTTCCCATCCAGAGAGCTGAGAATTCCTATTCCGATAATGGCATGCAAATGGAGGGTGGAGGGGACCCAGGGCCCTTCTCGTGAGAAGCACTGATTTCCTGTTACGCTGCACGGCACCGAGCGATGAGTCAATAAATATTGGATAAGTGAATTAATGAGCTCCTGATTGATAGATATCCCGTGAAAAACAGGCAGGTCTGGAGCTGGAAGCTGAGGTTGAACGTTATCACACATTTCTTAGATGCTCTTAGAACCACTCCTCTAGAAGTGCCTCTACCATGCTGCTGACTAGGGAAGCTCAGGGCCTTGCAACTGGGGTCTGGCGGCACGAGGGCTGGAACCGGGGGCGCTGTCTCAGTTCAAGGAGTGTGCGCTGCATTTGCTGAGACAGCGGCCTCATCTGGTGGGGTTTGACGGGGGTGGGCTGTGAACGGAGACCCTCCAGGCCTCTTCGGGTGCCTTTGGGCATTAGTGAGGGAGAGTGTAGAGTTCCTTTCTTGTCTGTGCCATCTCATTTGTTTTAGCAGTGTTAACTGAGCTGGTTGGGGTGTCCAGGCCTTCACAGTCATCCCACGACTCCTGTCGTGGGAACAATCTGTAGGAACTGAGGCCATCACTATGGGAAATTGGACATCTGTGCTGGCCTCAAGCTTAGTTCTTGCTGATAAAAGGTAATGGCACTCACATACCCATTCCATGATACACCACTCCCCACCCACATGGCTAGGAACTTCATTCTTCCATTGCCCAGAGTCAGAGATGCAGAATAGGTTCAGAACAGCCCGTGGGAAAAAGCAAGGAGCAAGGCGACGGGGCGGCGGATCTCAGCCCACGTCGGCGCTCTGCCGGAAACACACCTTCCACCCAGCCTGAGCGTCCCCTCGCCTCCCTTCCACACCAGCCTCGGCTCATGGACTGATGGCCAGAGGGGTGTCTGCAGGAGGCAGGGAGCTGGAGAGAGGAAGAGCAAGGCTGGAGTAGCTCCCAGGGTCGGGGCGGCCACCACTTGAATGACCCCGACTTGGGTGTCCCAGCTCACAGAGCTGGGTGATGGCCCAGCATACCCAGCAAGATGCTGGCTCGTTTGGTCCGTTGGCTGAGGCCTGCATCTTCTGCCAAACTAGCTCCTTGTTTTCCTTTTTCTAGTGGGTGGACTGCACTTGGAGTTAACCGTAGGATTGTGTGACTTGACTGTGTTGAGCCGTTCTTCTGTGTGAGCCCTGAGATACGAATTCTAATTCTTAGAATCCCCAAGCGAAGGTGCAGATTGGCAGGTTTCTGTCCGACCTCAAGTCCTTTGAAGTGGGAGGTCGCAGAGAGCGCGTTGACAGTTGGAGCCCTTCCCTGGTGTGTCTGTTGAGGTTCCTCCTTGTTTCCACGCCTGGAATCCAACACTTCTGACCTCCTTCCTCTCTCCTCCGCACCTGCCCCCACCGCACCTAACCGGCGGGTACAATGTTCTTTCTGTTGTCGGTTTGATTTCACGCATTGGTCAGATTGCACTTTGGGATTCTGTGCAAGGCAGAGGGATCCGGGACTGGCTAGGAGGAAAGGAATTTGGGGAGCAGTACCAGGGTGTCAGCTCATCCCCAGTGACTGGGCTGTGTCCGTTGGCAGCACAAGGATTTTGCGCAGAGGACCCTTTGCTTAAGGCCTTGAGCCCATGGTTCCTGCTCCATTCGGTGACTCTCCTCTGAACTCCGAGGTGGGGCCTCGCCCTGAGCAAGATCAAGGGCCTTCCTCAGTGGCTTCCACCCCGACACTGGGTCCTGCTTCTCAGCAGCCCATCCAGGTGTTTCTGGAATTTATAGACGAGGCAGATTTCCCTGCAAAGTCAGATTGATCAGCCCTCCCTTGGCATGGAAATCCGCCTCTTCGTGATGATCGGACACTGTCCTCGTGGGTTTGGTCACCAATATGTGATAGCATGAAGAGTTCTCAACAGCGGCAAGTCCACGCCCCTCTCTGCAGGACCAAGCGTGTCTAGTGTCCAGAGCTTCTTGGCCTTCCTAGTGCAAGATCTTTTTCAGCAGAAGGGTGGCATGGAAGCATGGCCATTCCTGCAGATGCCTTCCTTTTCAGATTAAACATGACTTCACATCACTTTCCACCCTGTCGTAAGCTGCCACATTCAGCAGAAACCACGTCCCAAGCCAAGGAAGTCGGTGCTCTCTAGTTGACCGGTCACATCAGGGGCTGGACTCGCCGGCATGGCATCTCCACGGACACTGTGCCTGTTCGACTGTCACTGTCATTTCGCCACGTGGAGACCTGGCCATCCCTGGATGGAGTTCCTCAAGCTGACGTCCTTTCAGTGCTGACCTCTGCTGTGTTCTGGGTTTTGGTTTGGCTTCTGGCGCTTGTGTCCCCCCACCCGGCCCAGGGCAGGTGGGCAGGGAGAGCGGGAGAGGTCCCCTTCGCTGCTCTGGTGGAAGTGAAACCATTCCTGCGAATGCACAACAAAATGAGGACCATTTAGCATTCACTGAAGTCACATCCAAGTGTGCCTTACCTAAATAAGAGCAAAGGATCCTAAACGGGATGAGATGATCAGCATCAGGGATGGAAGAATGTGACAAAATGGAGACCAGGGATGAGTGGATATGGAAAAAGGGAAATTGCCCACCCATATTTTATGCAGACTAAGAGACAACTCTGGTTGGGACCTCCATGTCCTGCAGAAACCAGGACCTTTTGATGGATGGGTCCAATCTGACTTCCACAGCTGACTCACCCCGATGCTGCGCCCACCC
>RJWH01003988.1:48345-126392 GCA_004363575.1 Solenodon paradoxus
TTCACTCCTTCCTTCACCCCTTCCTTCTCCCCTTTCTTCCTCCCTTCCTTCTTCCCTCCCCAGAATAACAACTAACTAAACAAAGATGCTCCTTCTTTCCTTCCTTCTTTCCTTCCTCAAAAATGCTTCTTTCTCCTCACCCTTCCTTCCTCTCTTAAAAAGAGTTTGGAAATTTGAACCAACCAACCAACGCTGCTTGTGGACTCAGCACACTTGGGGACAGCCAGCCCCTGCCATCCTGGTGCACAGCTGAGCCAGGCAGCCGTGGGAGGTGGGAGGTGCGCCTGGGCCCTGCGGCCCCTCAACCCTCACCAGGAGGCGTTCTCTCCAGCCCCTCTGAATAGCAGTAGGTGGTCTGCGCCCGCACTCCTGCTCTGAGCTCCCCCGTGGCCCCCACCCATTGGGCCAAAAGACAGTCTCTGAAGAAGGCGCCGTGGGCAGTCGATGCCGGCAGGCAGCTTGTCCAGGAGGGGTGGAAGCCTGTGCTGCCGAGATTCTGTTATGTGTTAGGAGGGCCTGGGGACTGGTCTTCAGAAGTTGAAATGCATGAAAATGCCAGTCTGTGACTACATTTCCACGTCTGTAACTTCTGAATTTCCCAATTGGCTAAGCGCTGTCTTGGGAGGCTTGAGATCAGCTTGCTTTCTTTCCTTTTCATTAGAACGCTCTGCTGTCTGCATCAGGGGCTGGCCAAGGTGCTCCCTTTCGTGGTGGCACTGAAGGCACTCAGCTCGTAAAAATACCTTCTTTCTAAGTTTCTCATCGCTGCAAGTCCGGGCTTGCATCAGAGAGACTCTCCTCCGCCCACTTACATCTCTGCAGCAGTGCCCTCAAATTTTGGTCTCGAGAGGGCTCTCCGCCCCTAAAAATGATGAAGACGCTAGAGAGGAATTGTTTAGATGTGTTGCGTCTATTGCTATGTGCTGAATAGAAATGAAAACTGACATTATTGAAACATCAATCTATGAACTCACTTAAAATAGCCATCATCAACCCATTGCATGCTC
Source organism: Solenodon paradoxus (assembly GCA_004363575.1). Classification (NCBI taxonomy): domain Eukaryota; kingdom Metazoa; phylum Chordata; class Mammalia; order Eulipotyphla; family Solenodontidae; genus Solenodon; species Solenodon paradoxus. Next base: position 49,353 of record RJWH01003988.1, read on the forward strand.
GTGAAATAATACAGTCCCGTGCAAAATAACTCCACTCTCCAAGCTACTGAGTGAGAAGAGTGGCCTTAGGTGTTTGCACATGTCTCTCGTGTCCACCTTCATGGAAGACGCTGGGTGCTCCCAGCTGACCTAGTCCAGTCTGTTGTCACAGCAAGTGGCACGTCTCCTCTGGAAAACTCATTGCACACCTGTGAGGACAAGAGTGAAAAAGAAAAATGCCATTGTGGGAAGCTGTGCCAATACTGTTGAGCAGCAGACTCGCTGGAAGGGTCTTGGGACCCCCAGGGGCTCCTGGAGCACACTTTGCGCATCGCTGTGGTGGGTCTAATGCTCTGTCTGGTTCCTGGCACCGTGCTGGGGACCAGGGTAGAGTCACGAGCAACTGATCACCTTTGTGCCCTCTGGGAGCTTACGGGCTGTGATGAGTCAGACTGTGTCCCCTTCCCCTTTCACCTGTTGGAGACATAACCCACAGACCTCAGAACAGGACTTACGTGGAGAGAGTCTTTGCAGAGGTGATCAAGTTAGGCTGAGGCCATGGGTGGCCTAATCGCATATGGCAGGTGTCATTCTAAAGAGGTGAAACTGGGACATGGAGACAGACGAGCACAGAGGGGAGGAGAAGTAAAGAGACGGGAGAAGACTGCTGTCTGCAAGTCTCGGAGAGAGGCCGGAGCTGACCCCTCTCTCTGCCCCGGGAGGGAGCCAGCCTGCCAGCTCCGAGTTCTGGCTTCTGGCCTCCACAGAAGAGAATCGTTTCTGGTGCTTTAGCCTCCCAGTCTGTGGGACTCGGTTTTGCTGTCCTTGGGAACAAGCGCGCAGGATGTGTCCTGGGCGGTGGAGCTGGATGCAGAGGCGGCCAGGAGATCCACGCTGATGACTTAGGTGTGAGAAGAGTGCCCTTAGGTGTTTGCACATCTTCTCACTCAGTAGCTTGGAGAGTGGAGTTATTCAGCAGCAGAAGAGGAGTCGGCCGTTGTCAATGAGCAGACTCCTTCCACAGACGACTCCGAGGGCGAGGCTCTCCCTGGGCCCGTGCTGCGGCAGACGCTCTCCGACTGCCTTCGTCCGGGGTCAGCCCGCCGTGCACCACGTCAAGAGGGAAGCCGGCCACGGAGCCACGAGGTTGACCAGATGTCCCGAGGCTCCGGGCCTCGCTGTGAAGCCTTCATTCCGGTGCAGGGTGAGCAGAGAGGAGGTGACCCCTTTGTGTCACCCGCGGTGTCTGACCAACCTCGAAAACTGCGTGCCTCACACCCCTGCTGCTCCAGGCAGGGAAGGGGACGATGGGGGCTGGTATGAAGGGGGCACCTGCGAGAGCATCGCAGCGTGACTGGCACATGTCGGCTGGTCCAGCCCCGGTGCCCTGCGGGAGCTCCTCCCCTCCTGGCCTGTCCGTGGCCTGTTGCGTGACCACTTTCAGGCCGTTGGGCCTCTTGATTGCCAGAGGCCAGCTTCCCACTCTAGGGGATGGGAGGGCCTCCTGAGGCAGTTCCCGCCGCACCAGATGTATGGGAAAGGGCCATGGTTGTTTGCGGTCGTTCTTAAGGGAAGGCGTGTTCTCCGAGGCCCCGAAGTTTCTGCCTGTGATGGTGACCGTGAGCTGCAGCCCTTCCCCGGGGCTCATGGTGGCTGTGGTCGTCAGTGAGGGTTTCTCGGGGCCTGCCTGCTGCATGCATTCTGGTCACGTTGAGCTTTGATGAGGAACTTAAAATGACAGAATTTTCTTTGCGGAATCTTTATGAGGTGGAAATGATTAGGAAAATGCCAGGGAAGAAGACATTTCAGTGGGTTTTTAGGCAAAACACCCAGGGAGGCTCATACTTCACTCCCGGGAAACCCAGGAGTCGCCTGAAGGGCACTGCTTCCCCCGGCCCCACCTCCGTGTCCACGACTGAACCCTCTCTCCTCCTCCCCAGCGATGCTGCTTCCATCCTCCCTGGCTGTTCCCGACCCCAGTGTCCCACTGCAGACCCTGGGATCCGCCTGCCACCTTGTGCAGCAGTCCCTGCAGCTGGAAGGCTAATTCCACGGGCGTGTTTGGACTGGCCCCTCTCTCCAACTTCACGTTTTCTCAGACCTCACCTCCTCCATGCAGACCTCCCTGACCAGTCTAGAATAAAAACAGCAGCCTGCCCTCCGCCGCCTCCTCCCATCCAGCTCTGCCTTTTCTTTCTTTTGAGAGTTCTTACTGCCTTCTAATGCCGTCCTCAGGACCCCATGTGGTTTATCTTGTCTTATCAAATGGATCCCCAGTCAGTAGCCTGGGGTGGGAGCTGGGGTCCTAGGGGACCAGGGCTCCGACCAGGCCCAGGGGTGCCACTGCTGCTGGTCCACAGACCCGATGTTGAAAAGCCAGTTCCAATGTACTCCATACATCGCTTCTTTACTTTTCTTTAAATCATTGTCCATCGCCTGTCTTTGGTTGGATGGGCTACTGATCTCAACAGGGCTTTCCCTCCAGAAGGGAGGCTTGCGGAACAAGTGGGACTAGAGAATTCCTTAAGATTTAGAGACTCGTTTCAAGAGCTGTGGCCTTTTTCTGTCCCATTCATTGCCAGCTGCTACCCCCACCCGCCACACAGATGAACGCGCTTCACACTTGTGCATGAAAGTAGAGACACTACAGAGTGGAAATCACACACATGTTAGAGCCCTGCGCCTGGACGCATTCTGTGGAGGTGCGTTGTGATGCAGAAGTACGGCATCAAACGCTTTCATACAAACCCATCTCGGCACTTGTGGGGGGCTGCCTGGCCATTTGGACCAGGACTCGATCTGGAGAGTTCATCCATCCAGGCTGCTTGTTTTAGACCAGGAGTTCAGGCAGAAGCTCCCCGAGTGGGAGCTGCCATCCAGCTGCAGCGTTCTTTATGTCTTACTGAATTTTGAAATTAATTGAAAGTACAGCTGCGCTGGCCACAGCCGTCAGTGCAGCTCTGCTAGACGGGGAGACTGGGAATGCGAACCACGCTTTGTTCTGCATACGTTGCCCTTGTAAGGAGACACAGATGCCCAAGACATCCCGTAGGCACGTTAGGTGACTTAGGAGCTGCCGCCTCCAGAGGCGAGAGCTCTGCACAGGCTACAGGGCCTGGCAGGCAGGTGTCCGCCGCTCACCTGTCCAGCAGGTGCCTTTGCTCAGCATGGAGCAGGAACAACAGGAGAAAGCTGGAAGCCACGGAGAAATATCTTCTTTCTCGTGGAAAGAGTGGGTAGACACGGTTTCTGTGGTTCTCCTTTCTGCAGGGGGTTCAGTATAAAGGCAGAGACATCCTGAGTAAGGAGGCACCCAGACTGAGGTTGAGACCCCGGTGTAGACATTCTGCAGCTTTCGGGAGCACTGGGCCCTTCTGAGGATGAGAGCGCTTTGGGCATGAATGGAGCTGCAGAGTTTTTGTTAAAGGAAAGGCGCCGGCAGGAAGGAAGATGATCAGAGCCAGGCTGGAAGAGAGAGGAGGAAGAAGCATTCTATTTATTTTACTGAGTTACTCATATTGGTGGTTCCTGGCCCTGGGGCATGAACCCAGGACCTTGGGATGTATGTGGTCTGCACCCAACACTACTCCACCAGGGATATGGATGTTTATAGAGTGACTTGGACTTCCAAAGTAGACCCATTTCCAGAAGGGCTCAAGCCAGACACCAGGAGAGCCCTGACAGGATGACATCCGCACGTGCAGTTTGGAATTGTTGGACAAGCTTGCAGTGAACAAGTCCAACCTGGGAGGTTTGGAGAGCAGCACTTCCAGAGTCATAAAAGTCAAGTCTCGCCGGCCGCCAGCTTGATGGCGCGTGAAGAGTTCCGTCCACTGGGTGTTTCCTGCGGCATCAGGGTTGAAGAATGAGTTAGGGTGGAGGGAGGACAAAACACTCTGCCTACTTGGTCTCCTGCCTGCAGCCGGGGCAGATTTATGTGCTGGAAAGTCTTCTGCAAAGTAGAGGTTCAGCCCCCGGCCCCAGGGACAGGCACCATTACTCACAGGGCCGGAGCCAGAGCTTGGCGGGGGTGGGCCTCTGCCCGCAATGGGAGCCAGCGGCTGAGAAAAAGAAAGTGCCCTGTCTGCTTTAGATGGCGCCTGGCCCGTGCAGTTATTTCGGGAACGGGGATGGCAAGGGAAGGAAGGAGATCTCTGGAGCTCCTGGGAATAGCAGGACTTTGCATGGGTGTTCCTCTCCACCAGCGAGGCTTGATCTCGTAAATATTGCTGGTAGTGGAGGTGTATTTCATTGTCACACGTGGGCTGAGAGCAGCCTCAGAGCTCCCATGTGGGAGGCTAGGCCCCAACCACATTGGAAGGCGTGAAAGGAGCTCCCTGGGGTCTCAGTACCTGCTCAGCAGGGAGAACAATGTCCATAGGACGCAGAGAATGGAACTCCGGGGGTCGCGTGGGAAGAGTCGCAGCAGTGTCTCAGGCAAACTTGCAGGGAATTCTTGGCAGTCCACATGATCTCACCTTGTCCACAGTCTGCTCAAACATGGAGAAGGTGGTAGGCGTTTTGGCCTGGGCAGGAGGAGACGTGAACCAAGAGAGAAAACAGATCAGACCCTTGGTGCATAGATCAGGTCAAGGCCAAGAGCACGCACAACACTGAGAGGCTGAGCTGAGCAGCTGCTGGACCTCAAACCTGTGAGCCTGGTCCTTACTGCTTCTTGGACACTGTTTTGTAACAAAAGGTGTATAAACCCTTCACACCCACCGGTTCGTTTGGCCACCTTGCATATTGAATCTCATTAAGACACAGCCATTGGGGGAACTGCACCCACTGACAGTAAAATGAAGCAGATGTCATGCCCCCTCATGGGAAATCTCGGGACAGAAGTTTGCATTTGAGAGCGATGCCGATGGACGTGCGCTGAGCGGCACGGGACAGTGAGCGGCCACGACATCTGCGGCTCCTCCGCTGCTCTTGCCAAGCTTCCCCGTGGTGCCAGAATCTTCTCAGGAGTAAAATTCTTGGAATTTTATCGGAAACAGTGAATCTGTGTGTCGGGCCTTCATGCATGAGATGCGTTCCAGATGTGCGGTCTCAGTTGCAGTGTGTGGTGTGTGTCCTGGGAAGGCCAGCGGTGCTGCCTGATTTGCACGGTGCTCCTTCTGCAGAGGAGGGAACTGGTGCCCCTCCCGTCCTTGGTGTTCAGAGGGGAGACTGTTGGGGGAAATGCAGGTGACTTTCTCACCATGTGGGCCTGGGGAGATGCTGCACCTCCCCAAACCTGAATTATCTCCATCCTAATCTGGGTGAATACACTTCAAACTTCTGAAGGTTTAACAGTCCCGTGAGCTTCTTAGCAGGGCTGACAGAATAATAGTCCCTGTATAAGTTGATTTAGAAACCCATGAATTTGTAGGGAAAGTTAAAATAAAGGTGTCACGGATCTCCACATCCTACAGGAGAAGACTTTTTTGGGGGAGATTGAGGAACACCAACTGTGTACCATGTAATATTCTAGGAAAAATAGGATTTTGTTATAGGGATATGGTATTATCATCCTTTCATCCATCCATCTATCTATCTCTCCATCCATCCATCCATCCATCCATCCATCATCCGTCCATCCAGTCATCCACCTTTCCATTCATCTATCCATCCGTCAGTCATCCACCATCATCCAAGTTGGGCAGCTTTGTTAGCATATCTATCTTTATAGCCTATGGAATTGAGACCAAACAAGGGCGCAGCAGCACCCTTAAGCTTGAAACTGCAAGCTTGCCTGTTCACCTGAGTGTTACTATAAAGTGGACTCTGATTTTTCAGGGACCCAGAACTTCCATCTCTAACCAGCCATCAGCAGGCTCATTGTGGGACAAAGCAGCGGGAAGAGGTGATGGACATCCCTGAGGCGACACACAGAACTAGGGCGGATCTGGGTCTCTGATCCCAAATCCAGAGCCTCTGCGCTCTGCCCGACCGTCTCCTGCATGTTATGGATCTCCATTTTAATCCCAAATTTGGTGCTAAATGCAGAAAGAAAATAATCTTATCATGTGAAATGAATTATTTAAACTAGGTAAAATAACACGAAAGCCCTTGGGTATTCTGACTGTCAGAACATAATGAGAAAAACAAAAACAAGAATGTGCCTAAGGTTGGAAGGAGCATCAGTCCCACAGGAAGCCAAGAGCGTAGACCTGCTCTTGCATTCTTTGCTCCGACTTAAAATATACAGACAGGATGTTTCCACACATGGCTTTACATGCTTTGTTTATCTCCACAGAAGGAAAGAGGCCCAGGTGGGTGGACGGGAGGGATTCATGCGTCTTTGCAGGAAAACAAAGGAGCTGCTAACCTGACTTGCACATTGTTGCTTTCATTTTAAACCACTTTCTTGAGATGTGGTCGGCACACCCATAATCGTACATACTCGTGCAACTTGATGAGTTTGGAGGTAAAACCACCTATGAAACCATTTGCCAGCGTTAACGCCAGAAACACCCCCATGGCTTCCAAAGTCTCCTCCCTCCCTCCCTCCCAGTTTGTTTTATTGAAAGTTTCTTCTTGGTAAGAACACTTAACCTCTTAACCGATGTTTACGTATACAGCAGCGTTGCTAAATCTCGCACGGTCTTCAGGATGTTCTAGTAGCTGAAGCATGGCGTCTTGGACTATCCAACTCAATCATCCCGTCTCCTTCCCTTTCCAAATCCGATGCCTCAGGAGCGTCCTGAACAGCCCTGGGAAAATCCACAGAGAAGCTGTTTTAAAACTGTGCTTGTGAGGCTCCTCATTCCCCAAGGTTCATTTCAGTCTTGTTTTCATTCTCCAGAACACAACTCTTCCTTCTTTGAAATTTTTCCTAAAATTCCATTCTTCCACAGTAGGGCTGGAATTTTGCTTCCCAGTGGAGTGCTGCTCTCCTCATTTTGGAAAAATTCATTCCTAGTAAGCTCTATCATTTCGTAAGTTCCCTCGCTATATTGAGCCCCCAGGTGAGGCCTACGTAGGTTGAGGGTGAAACCCTGAGGTAATGTGTTCTATGTACATGGCTGCCAGCAGTGCCAAAGCGATCAGCCTCCTAATTCCTGCCTCTGGTGACACCACCCACCCGTATCGCGAGTGTGTCCCCCTCACGTAGTTGTGACAGAAGATACTGGACCTTGCGTATTGCATCTGGGTGGGGCTATAATATAATTGTGCGACTCGGTCTGTGGATGACGTGAGCAATAACTGACAAACTTGTGATGCTCAGAAGCTATTTTCATGCCAGGAACACGCATACAAAGGGTCCTGCCCTGCAGTGTTCATAGTTGATGAAGTCAAGGAAGAAGTATGTGGACAAAGAATTCTGGGGATCAGCTAGGTTTGTTCAGGGTCCAGGATTGATGCATATGGTCAGAGCAGGGAAATGTGGCCAGAGGTCATGGAGGCTCCAGTCTTTGTCTAGCTTATTCTTTCCCGAGGGAATGTGCTGTGTGTGTGTGTGTGTGTGTGTGTGTGTGTGTGTGTGTGCGTGCACGTGCATGCATGTGCACTTGGGGTAGTGGGTATAGCTTCCAGGATAAGGAAGGAAGGAACAAGAGGGCTCTAAAAAAGAATTTATATTCTCCATGTCCTAGTGAGTAGGCTTAAACGTGAGGCATGCACAGTGACCCTCTACAGTATCTTGTCGCAGAGATACTTCTCTTTACAAGTGTGTTGATCCGTGTAAATGTGTGCTGTGATTGTGGGGTGTGTGTGTGTCTCCACGTGATTCTGGTCTCGTTCTCAGCACCAGGCTGGTAGCCCAGTGGTCACTGTGTTAGATACTGAAGCAATGGCGTAAACGCCCTCTTGAGTTGGACTTCACTTGTCTATACACCTTTGCTTTGCGGTGAATCCAAGATTAGTTTTTTAATATTTTTGAAGCACTAAAATAGCAATGTGTTAAATTAGAAAACCATGAACAAGCTACACGCGGCATCTCATATATGATTTGAATGCTTCCTCTTCTGAAGAGTGAAGGAAAAGGAGGAAGATCCAGAAGAGACGAAGCATGATTCACACCCCGTTTGACAAGGCATCTTTCACTGACAGTGTTGGCTCCTGTCTTCATGTTGTAATTAAAGGACGCCGGTCAGATGCGGGTGTTTGTCCCCGGAGATGCAGGCTCTCTCTGAATGCAGAAGTGCGCATGTCTAGAGTAAAAACTCCCAAGCGATCGGCCTGTTTGGGGGGCAGTGGGGTGGTCTTCCCTGAGTACAGTGTCTATTTTGTTTGGGTGACCTTTTATCCTCCAAAGGTGATTAGGAATAGGCTTCCCAGAAACCTCTGCTGCATGTGCTCAGGCTTAGGAAAGCTGTAAACACTGGGGCTCAGGCAGCCTCATATCCAGTTTTGCAACATTGCTGGGACTGCAGCCCCCGGTGGGGCTCCCAAGCAGCATGGGCCCTGCCATATTCGTAAGTGGCCATCTGTTTGGGTCTGAATCTTCTGATTAACCAAAAGAAAGAGCAGGTTAATTGATTTAAGCTGAGAAGTAAGAAATGTGAGTAAAGGGTGGATGGAAGCAGGACTTTGGATGCTGATCATCCTGTGGTGTAGACAGATGTGTATGATGTCATGCTCTACCCCTGAAACCTGTATGTAGATGTAGACCGATGTTCATTCAGCAAAAGTGAATAATAATAATAATAATAATAATAATAATAATAATAATAATAATAATAGTGGTAAGGCACTGAGCAATAAGCAATTACATGATCTGGGACCTATGGCCACAGATGTTTGGACACAGGAAAGCGGGCCATGCTCAGAACCGCCTTCACTGGTTTCGACAGGCCCCCCCACTTCTCTGAACCTCTATTCCGTCCTCAATCCTGAATTTGGGGCTATGGGCTCCTCAGCCTTCTTCTACCTCTCTCCCCTCCCAGGCTCTGTTCTACGCGCTTCTGTCTCCATCTGTGGCCACAGCTCAGCAGGGCGAGGGGCACACTGCACCTGCTCCATTAGCCCAGATGTCGCTTTTCCCCGGACACCGGGCGGCGGCAAGCACCCAGGGCCGCCGAGGAGGAGACCGCGGACGCACACCCAGCCTCAATCTCTGTTTCCTGCCGTCTTTCTTGTCGTCTGTGGGCAGGGACGATGGTGGACCCTGAAGGGCGGCTGTCTGGGCGGCATGTTTCACATGGCTTCAGAAGCCTTTCGGTCTCAGTGCAGCTTTGCTCTCTCCGCCGTCGAAGAAGAACTGCAGCCAAGATGAGGACACGTCACTGATGGTCAGACACTGTCAGTGTCAGTCAGACACACTGATGGTCAGATTTGGACGTCAGGGCTGGTCAAAGGCAAAAAATGGCGGATCTGAAGATCTTTGAAATGGGACCCAAAGGGACGTGGGGAGCCCTGTAGAGCAGGGGAGCCAGGCTGACGGACGATGGGGCAGCTGCTTGTGCGTCAAGGAAAAGGAGCAGAGAGACATCTTTTTCCTTTGCAGTGTAAGGAGTTACGTGATTGCCAAATCCTGCTTGCTCCCGCGTGGGAGAGATTCAAGGAAGAGTGTCGTGTTGGGAGGTCATGGGATGTGAACTCTGACAGAGAAGGCAGGCTCCTGTCTTAAGGGGTCATTGGCTTCCTGAAGAGGACAGAATTGGATGGATGGTGGTAGATGTAATGTATCATCTACAGAAGCTGCTGTCCAATGACACCCACTGAAGCCTGCACACATCATGATGCCATGTTCTTCTACCAATAAAGTCAAAAAAGAAAACCGCAAAAAAAAAAAAAAAGAGAGAATATTTTTCTGGAGATGACCATGATGTCAGCATGCACATTCCGCTTCATTTCACGTGTCTGTCCTGACTACCTGGGGCACGCACGACTTGAGGAAGCTGAAAGCTCCTTTTGGGAAGCCTGGCCAGCTTGCGCTTTCTTGGGAACCAGTCGTGACCATTTCCCTCTGTCCGTTTCGCTTGTCCCGGCTGGGAAAGGAAGCCCGTCATCCTGTACGGGCCTCAGTTTCCACGCGGTGCCGCGCCCACGTGCACGGGACCGGTTAAGCACCTTAGTCTCTTGTTGACAGGCGAGTTTTTATGAGGATCACAGGTTGGCTGCAGCTTGGTGGCCACGCCCTTCTTTTCAAGTCCTTTCCCTTGAACGACAGGAGCCTCTCAGAGCATCCATGTGTTAGGAAAGGAAATCGTCTGCTTCTGGGTCCCTGACGTCAGTATGTTTGCCAAGTACCTCAGTTCGACATATGTCTTCTCTGGCGGTTTTCCATCTCAGCGTTGAGTGTCTTGTGCTGGACCCGCATCCCAATACCTGAACACAGAAACACACTTTTGTCTTGCAGGCAGAGAGGTAATTGAATTGCATCTTCCTCACTTTCTGGAACTTTCTGTTACCCAGTGACCCAATCCGATGGGATAGTCTTCGTGTGTTATTGGTGTGTTCAGTGTTCAAGTGAAAAAATAAATATGGTGGCACTAAACAGAGGTACCTCTTGTCTGGGGTGGCCGGCTCAGAATTTATGTGTTTTTCCTCAGTTCATAAAACGTCCTCGGTCGTTTGTCACTGACCACATCAGAATATCCCGACTTTCCTGGAGCAGCAGAAGCAAACAGCCCCAGGCTCCAGCACACACCGATGTAAAGTTCAGGACTTTTTATAGTAGCTTAAAGGCCGGCAGATGAGATGATGATGCCACATTTCTGCCAGGTTGTCAACTTTATTTTCTTTCCGGATTCTCTGTTATTCAACCACCAAAGCAGCTCCTAAGTCCTGCGACCAGAGGACATTCAGAGAATCACCATGCATGTTACCTAAGGCATCTGCCCACGTCTCCGGCAGGTAGGCGGTGGGCAGGCAGGTGCGGTGCGTTGCGGAGGAGGAGCAGGGACTTGAGGGTGGGCACAGAGGGACACACGTGTTCCTGCTTACTGGCCTGCGTCTGGTGCTCTGCTGCGTTCTGCTTTAATCCTCTAGACGAGATCTGCTTCTCCCTTTGAAGTCCCAGCACTGCTGGGTGGGAGAATGGAGCTCCAGCCTGTCACTCATGCTGGAAGCAAAGGGCGAGACAGCCCACATCACACGTAGGCAAGTCCCAGGGTGAACAGAGACGGTTCTGTGGGTTTTCTCTTGCGTGTTTGCCTCTGAGGAACAACATTCACTTTCGAGATTATTCTGGTTCAAGCGGGTCTCTGAAAAACCACTCTTGAGTTGCTTCATATTTCCCCATGGTTACAGTGTACTACGTCAGGGGGTGTCTGTGTGTGTGATTTTGCTTATTTATTTGTCTCCTTCCCCTGATGGGTACTGAGCTACGTCGCTGGCTGTCTCAGGTCCTGTGCAATCACTGGAGGCCGTGCTTTTGAACGGCTTTCTCTTCCAGAAATGGATTGTATCTCACTCTTTTTAGAAGCTAGATCTTGAAAGCCTCCTAATTTGTAATCCGTTCCTGCTCTCCCGCGAGTCCCAGCAACTTTTGATTATTCTGAATCATACCACCCTTCTCCTTTCCAGGCAGTGTTAACTTGGAGGAGAATTTTAAGATAGGAAGAAAGGATATGTGCCTCCCTTATCTCCAGATTTTGTGCTCCCCCCCTTCCCCGTTCCATTGATCTCAATTAACTTTGATTTCTTTCTTTAGAAAACCATGTGCTGAAATAAGTCTTTGCCAGATGTGAGAATGAGTTCTGCCGCTCCCAACACACACTGAAGCCTTGTGTTCGTTTTCATCTCCTGGTCCATTTTAAAAATCATACGCTACATTTATTGGGTCATTGGGTGTGTTGGCCTGAGTACCCTGCCTTCTCTTGGGAATAAACTCACCATTGAACAGCGTTGCTCTTTTTTTTTGTTGTGAAAATCGTTTTCTTTTGCATTTGCAATTTAAAACTGAGCCTGTCCCTTAAGTATGACCTGCTTCTGCCAGTTTCAGATATAAATCACACATTTATTCATGCTTCTCTTCCTCGGTGAGCCAAAGTTAACATTACAGAGTATTTGTTTCCCTCAGGGTCGCGGTGGAGTCTGGGGGTGTCTGGGGGTGGTGCCGGTGGGGAGCGGGCAGCCCCCACACTTGTTTCCTGTTCCGAGTGTGAAAGCCCTGCGGCCTGGGGCTTCGGCCAAGGACCAGGAGTCTGTTTTGCAAAATGCATTTAAGAAACTATCATTGTTGTCTCTGCTAATTAGCATGAGTGTGCCAAGTCCAGGTGCTGATTTTACTCTGCTTTCCAGTCCAGATTCCTTAGATACTTTCACTCCCCTGTGACCAGAAAGAGAGTCACACAATGCAGGTCTCCCAAGATCCCTGGTGCTTGTCTGCCCAGTGACACTCTGAGCAGACGGCCCCCCGCCCTCCCCCTCCCCCTGATTCTGGTCTCCTGCAGACAGTCCATCCCTGTGTGTTTTCTCACTGCTTAACCACCCCGTCAGCCCCACGCTTTCTCTTCTCCAGAGGGTCACAGAGCTGAGACTCTAGGGAGTTTAAATCCTGTCCTCTGTAGTTAATAATACGGTATTGCATATTTGAATGTGTCGAGTTCTTTTTTCTTTCTTCCTCCTCCCTCCCTCCCTTCCTTCAGTCCTGGCCCTGGGTCTCAAATCCCGGTCCGCAGCTCTCATAGATGACACTTAGTCGCCTGAGCCACAGCGGGAGGCAGGAGTCAGTCTGAAGAGTTCTCATCACCATAAAAGAAGAAACAAGGAAAAAAAGAAATCCTTGACCTTGTCTGGTGACGAAGGCAGCTGAGTGGTTGTGGTCCCTGGCAGTGTCTGTGAGTGGAGAATGGCGGGGTCATGTGTCTGCCCCAAATACAGGTTCTGTGTTTATTTTAGGTCAGTTCTTCAGAAGACTGCAGTGGGGTGGAGGGTGTCACATGGACCTCGACACAGCGTGGTTTGGTCCTGGAGACTCTTCCTGCTCGCTGCTCCCAGCACCACGTACATGTCCCCTAACGGGAGACGGCGACAAAAGCTGCTCCTTGGGTAGCTGTGGGGGAGGGTGGTGGAGGGCATATCGGAGGGGCTGCTTGGTGAAGTCACATATGTTCCCCAAGTTTCTGAGGCTTCCAGAGAGGGGCCTGGGGTCTCAGTCTTAGAAAACCGGCTTCTGAGGCACAGTGGCTAATTGTGAGATCCCTGCGTATTCAAAGATCCACTCAGTGCCTCAGGTGAGAGCTGGTCTAAACACAGAACCTTCACCAGAAGGTGTAAGGAGGGTGCCGTGGGCACAGGAGCAGGAGGGGCCGAGACGAAAGGCGAGTGAGTTCCATCGCTGACTTGCCGCTGGGTCTCGGTCAGATCACTTCAAGGTCAGGGCTGGACCTTTACTGCATCTCCAGTTTTCTCACTTGGAGACAAGAAGCTTGAATGATAAGGTCTCTCCAGTCCAAGTTCCAAGTTTCCACTGCTTTAGAGGAGGAGCAGGCAGGGACGAAGGCGAGCGGAGAGAGGCAGGCAGGAAGAGCGAGGAGAAAGAAGCATTTCATGTATGTTTTTCATGTGTTCGCCTTGGTAGTTCCTCCCAGCCCTGGGACGTGAACCCGGGACGCGAGCCCGGGACGTGAGCCTGGGACGCGAGCCTGGGTCCGTGGAAGGCACGTGGTGTGCGCCGGCCAGGGGCAGTGGTCTTAACCGCTAAACTACTTGGGTGCATCTCCATTTCTTTTCTTTGTTTGTTTTACTCTGTGGTCCATTTCAGCATTTGCTTCTCACTGGTCAGTAGCAATCCTGAAGACACAGAGGACAGATGTGAAAATGCAGGTCGCATGGGTCACTTGCTCTGCTCCAGAAGCCAGAGCTGGATGGGCTCGCCATCACTCTATGCAGCTGCCATATCGTTCAGGTCCTTCCAGTTTCCCGGAGTTGCCTGCGCCAACGCGCTGGTGGGCTGGAAACCACAGCCGTAGGCCAACCACGACTTTGACTTCAAACTCCACAACACGGCAGTGAGACATTTGCCAAAGAGCAAAGATATTAATAGAAAGTAGAAAGCGCTGGGGCCTGGGGTTGTCCGTGATTCAGATATTTTAAACATCGTGGTATTTGGAAGCATCTGGATAACCAACAGCTTTTTTCTTTCTTTCTTTTTTTTTTTTTGGTTTGGTTTTCTTCAGTTATCATCCAGATGTTCTCTGGCATGGAAACACCCCTCAACACCGTTTTAGCTGACGTCTTAGAAGTGGAAAATCCATCCCTTTTGTCCTCTGGTGCTCCATTTTCCCCTCTTCCCCTTCCTTAAAATCTCCTGAGAATGTGGCGATATGGCCAGATGCTTAGGTGTTAGCCCTCCCGTTTCTTTCTTAAATCTTTATGACCGTTCTGTACCTTGTCTGCCTGAATTATAGATTGCATTTGTCAAATAATGACACATACAATTGGATGTCTTCTAAGACCTTTGAAATTCTACTTCCTCGCGTTAGATTAAAGTGGGTGTTAGCCGCGGGCCTGCAGTCGAGCCGGGGATGCCGGAGACATGCATGCTTTTCTCCAGGCTGGTCGGGTCCAGCTCTTTGGGTCTGGAGGGAAGAAATCCCACTCGTTTTTCTTCTGAAAGTTAGCAGTGGATGCCATTAAAGTCATCCTCGAATGCGGTCCTGGGCGGAACTGACTTGAAGGGCAGCGATTTGGGGAAGCATGACCGTCCTCCGGAGCGTCCTGACCGTGTGTCCTCGGTCTGCCTGCAGGAAGCGTTGTCGGTGGTGAGTGAGGACCAGTCCCTATTCGAGTGTGCCTACGGGTCGCCGCACCTGGCCAAGACGGACATGACTGCCTCCTCCTCTGGAGACTATGGGCAGACGTCGAAGATGAGCCCCCGCGTCCCTCAGCAGGACTGGCTGTCTCAGCCCCCGGCCCGGGTCACCATCAAGATGGAATGCAACCCCAGCCAGGTGAACGGCGCCAGGTAAGGGGACCTCATGCCTTGCTCTCCCCGACCGCTGGCTTCCCCGTCCCTGGAAAGGCCAGGCAGACACTGGTCGGACGTGGCCCCGGATAGCTGCAGAAGGTGCGGCGCGGAGGCTCTCTGGGTGGCGCCCAGAAGGCGTGCTCGCGGGCCGCGTGTGCAGGACCAGGTGGGAGAAGCCGTGGTGGGCTTACCAGGAGCTCCCTTGGAAGCCGCGCCGCCGGATGCAGGGCCCAGCCTTGCCCACGTGTGGCAAGCTGGCCGCGGAGGCGCCAGTGCCCGGAGAGGGTGCTGTCTTCTGCTTGTGGGGAGGGAGCGTGTCAGTGGTGGTCCCCGGCGCCGCCCGTGTCTGAGCGAAGGGACCTCCTCCGGCGCCCGGTGTCCCCACCGCATCCCTTCCTCTGCTATAGCCTTTCCTCTCAGCTTCCCCCACCCTAGAGCCGAGCACCGGCGTGACCGCCTTGATTAACATCCCCAAGTTTCCATAAGGATGCAGTCACGCAGAATGTTGTGAAATCCAGGATGATCTCTGGCACACGGAGCGTTTGGTCAGATGCAGCTTTGAAACGTAGAGTTGATTTCACTTGTGATCTAATACCCCACATATTCGTGTGTGTATAAGCCCGTCTAGCTAGCTAGCTATTATCATCTGTCAATCATCTGTCACCTATCCATCTATCGTCTCTCTCGCTAGCTATATGTCTATATGTATGTATCGATCTATATCCCTCTGTCATCTATCATCTATAGAGGCGTCACCTGTTTATCTATCATCTGTCTATTTAGCTATCCAATCTACCGTCTATGTGTCTATATTTACCTATTTACCTACCTACTCACTCCTCCATCATCCATACATCTGTCTATATCTAACTATCTTTATTTATCTATCTATATCTATATATCTATCATCCATCTCCATCTGTCATCTTTCTATCATCTGTAGATCATCTACCATCCATATCCATCTGTCTGTCATCTGTCTGTCACCCATCATCTGTCTAGCTTCCCATCTTCAGGAGAAAGGAATATAACATTTCAGGACAAAGAGTGGATTCTTTGAGTGAAGTGCTGTATAATGTGACAGAGTGGTGAGAACAGCTCAGATGTTCTAGCATTTTCCTGCACAGAGTCCTTTTCCATCCCCTGCCTGTTACTCCCCCGCACCCTGACTGAGGAGGAAACCGTCTCTTCTGGCTGACCCACGCTCTCCCCATAACGGGACTGAGAGCCGGGGCGTCTGGCTCCACACCCATGCATTTCCACTCTGTAGTGGCTCCGTGGGCCCTTTTGGCCACATGTATATTTTAACGCTAAATGCACTTTTTGTGTGTGTTATGTTTTATAAGAGCTGGAAACCATTGCGTCAACTTCGAGGGCGATGTTGACAAAGGTGCCAAGTTACAGGGCCTTAAAGGAAATGTCAGCAGAGGCTGGACGTGCCGAACAGGGAGGTGGGACATGCCAGGACTTTCCTCAGGCCTGAGATGCAGTTCACTTCTGTTCATCTGGTTTCCTCTTGAATGTGGGTGCAGTCTCCCTGCTGCTGATCGCTGTGACGCGGACCCTCAGCAGGAAGCAGCTCAAGGCAGGCCCATCTTGGACTCCTGGAGAGACTGAGTTCAAGACTCTGAAACGACCCAGTGGAATGAGCGTCGAAGGCCCAGGGCCGAGTCCTTTATGTTGGCATGGAAGGTCCATCCTGTACCTCAGAGAGAACGCGTCCACTCATAGTTAGCCGGCTGGGTTGGGAGCCTGAGAAGGAAATCGCGCAGTCATGCTCTGCGGGGCGAAGCAGCGTTTGTGAGAAAGCTCTTGGGGTGGCCCTGGAACGCGGCATGGGCTCTAGTTTTAGTGGAGTCCCACGAAGCCAGGCTCCAGGACAGTCACGGTGTGAATGCTAAGAGCAAGACGCGTGTCATTCGCTTTCTTCCCAGTCTAGTTTCTACCTGCAGGAATATATCCTCTGTGTGTGTGTGTGTGTGTGTGTGTGTGTGTGTGTGTGTGTGAGAGAGAGAGAGAGAGGACACAGTGGGGCAAAGGGCATGGGTGGTTTCCAGCTGGCCGTAGCCAGGAGCTGTGCCCTGGCCCTCGTCCCTGAACCTGGCCTTGGACCAGTCCCTGGAATGCCAGTCTGGATTTAGCTTCAGAAGGGAGACTGAGTAGGGAGGGGAGAATGTTGTAGAAACAAAACTTTCCGTTGTTCTCACTGCCTGACCCCTGGGTGTGAAGAGAAGAGGAGAAGCGGGAGGAGGAAACGAGGAGGAAGAGGGTGGGGACGGGCCTGTGCTTTGTGGGAACCCCGTTCCTTCGACGTGCGGTGGGTGGTATGTGGTGCCTTCATGGCGATGTCCACATGCGGGCCTGGCCGGGCCACAGGGTGCCTTGCCATCTGAGGTGGCTCCCCGGGATTCAGGCTGGTGGGGACCCCGAGACCCCCGCGCCCTGGCCCAGGCTTCAAGCCAAGCACCGCATGGGCTCCAGGCAGCTCTTACTGCAGCCTCCGTCCAGGCTGGGGAAGGACCTCTGGTGGCTCCACCCTTGGCCAAGAGGGCGGCTCAGTGGAGGGCCTCTTTCCTAGAAATGAAATCAGTTTTGGAGGGACTGGATTGTTTTTTGGCAAGAGGACATTGGAAACTTGAGAATCTCCCTCTCTTGGGCCCTGCGTTATTCCAGAATGTTCTGCCATAGAATTGTCCCAGGCGCTGGTGGGCTTCGGTGGTGGCTGCTGAGGGGTGGGTGGCCAGCCCGTCTTTGTGGTCATCTCCTTCTCGAGGGCCCGAGTTGGGTCTGCGTGGCAGGCACTGTACTGGGCAGCACACAGTGAGTGGACCCCTCCATGTCCGGACCTGTCCAGGATGGAAGGAGGGGCTGGCGTGGGGTGGGGGTAGGGGGCACCGGACTCGGGGACCTGCCCGCTGTGGACTTGGCTGGCATGCTGGTGGCTGCAGGTCACAGGTGTCAACAGGCCCGCCGGGGATGCTCTAGGCAGACAGGAGGGCAGATTGTACTAACTCTCTGTGCAGAAGAGGGACGCAGGTGTCCCTTGAGGGTGGGAACTGCGCTGGTGCATCCGCCAAGCTCCCCAGCAAAACAGCCAAGAGGATGCACACTTAAGTGATCTTTTTTAAGTTCTTTTTTTTTTTTTTTTTTTTAAAGGAAAGGTGCAGGTAGGAATGAAGGAGAGTAGGCACGCCAGAAGAGAGAGGAGAAAGAACCATTTTTATTTATTTTAGTTTAGTTGTTTATCTGGGTTTCCTGGGGATGTATGTGGACTATGCTCACCCAGAAGCTGCGGACCTAACCACTACTCCACCAGACGGTGCCAAGAGATTTATTTTAAAGAGGTTCTGCAGGTGATGCTGGCGGCTGTGAACACTGAGATTTCTAGGGCTGGAAACTCAGGTGGACATTGGCGCTGCTCTCTGAAGGATGGGGGTCTTCTCGGGGGCAAGTTTCGGCTTTGTTCTTTAGACCTTCAACTGATTAGGTGAGGCCCACCACCCAGAAAGGACAATCACCTCAGCTCACTGAACTCAGCGCGTGGCAGAGGTCGCAGCTCCCCGATCACAGCAGCACCTCCATTCGCGTGGGATGGCGTCACTGGGTGCGATAGCCTGGTGAAGTAGACACAGGAACTGACCACGCCTGGTACTCCCTCGAAGGTCTTAGGCTGGTCAGTGGGTGGGTCAGTTCCCTGCTGCTGCAAGGTTCTGCCTGGCTGAGGGGGAAGTGGCAGAGGGGCCGTGCATGATGCTGATGGCTGGTGGGGACAGCTCAGGCTGTGACTTTGCAGAATACTGAAGGACGACTGTCCAGGCAGACTCGCTCTTGAGGACGCCGGAGGCTGCCTGTGCTTAGGGAAGAAGGGAAACAAGCCTCACCAGGAAAATGAAGGCTTCTGTCCTCTAGGGACCAGCAGAGTCCTCCTCGTAGGTGAAGGCGGGCGCAGCCTAAACCGGGGGTCACTGCTCTTTGGCAGACTCCCCCTGCAGCCTGGGTGCTTCAGCACAAGACCCAGTGCATCCTTCTAGGGGACTGGCTTGGAAGGGTCCTCTCCACCTGCCCCCATCCAGCGTCTTCAAGGAACCCAGGGCTTCGGGGCAGGGAGGAGCCTCGTCCCACCCCGGGGAGGAGGCACGTGGGCTCCGGGAGTGGCACACCGGCGGCAGTGACGCGTTGCCTTTAAAACGGCTTGTGTGAAAATCACCACAGGAAAACAGGAGAGAAAGCAACCACAGCCTGAGGCCTGCGGGGAGGAGTTACGGGTTTGGCTTGGCTGCGTACACAGGACAGCAGTGATCTGCTTTTGTGGTCTGCGACCACCCTGCCTGACCCCTTCCTGCACAGCAGCCTCACGCACAGAAACCCCCAGTGGAGAGATGTTCGCGTCCGGCAGACGCGTACCCGCAGCGTCTGGGTGCTGTCCACACGGGACGCCGGGGGGGCGCCCCTCTAGGAGCCCCCAATGGCAGGGGTCACTGTGATGTTCTGCAGCCTGCAGCCACTGCAGACGGTCAGGTGGGCCAAGGAGCACACGCACGCACGCACCCCAAAATTACCTTCCAACCTGCAGCCAGCAGAGCTGTGGACAAAGCCGGCCACCTTGCACTGTCCGAGCATCCCTGCCCTGGAGACTCAGCCGGGCTCCAGGCAGGCGGCCTGAGTGTCCCCTTCTGGGAAACCCCTCCCGGCCCACCTAGAGGCTCAGGCACTGGTTTCTTGGTTTTGTGCTTGGCATCAGAGTCCCGCCCCCAGTCCAGTCCCCAACCTGCCTGCTGTCACTCACTTATCTTTGGTTCTGCGGGGTGAGGGCGTCCCCTGGGGAGGCTCCCAAAGTGGGGCCCCAGGTCCCAGCACAACAGCACCTGGGAGCTGGTTAGAGACCCGATCCTCAGGCCCTGCCCAGACCTGCACTGTGGCCAGGAGCACCGGGCTGGGCAGGCCTCCCTGCGCCTCAGAGCCTCGCTGCTCTTGCAGGATCTGGTCCAGGAGAGGGACAGAGAACACGGAGTATCCCCCAGGGCGGGTGAAGGCGGTCACCAGAGTGAAAGTCCGGAGAAAACCTGGCTGAGCCCGCTTGCCTCCTGAAACATACTGGCATTTTGTCTGAACCTCTGCAGCTAGAGAAGTGTGACCCGGGCCTCCCGGCTCTCCCTCCAGGCCCATTGTGAGCCTGAGTCACTCCAGCCTAAGTCAGGCAGCAAGATGCTCTGGACATCATATTCAGAGGCCTGTCATCTGCCGTGTGGTAAAGACGACAGCCACCTCGGCATCAGACACGCCGGGTATGCCCGTCGCCTCTGTTCATCCAGCAAATATGTACTGAGCACCTGCCATGGACAGTCAGTCTTCTAAGTGCTTGACACGCAGCCATCAAACATGCCGAGAAAGTCTCCGTGCTCAGGTCACGTTCTGGACATGGAATTAGCTGACATCTGATGACTAGGTATCCAGTTCGATGGTGGCAAATGCGAAGGAGAAAAGTAAAGCGGAAGAGGGAGTGGTCAGTCTGGATAAGAGTGGCCGGAGAACGTCACGTCTGAGAGAGGGGACATTTGAGAAAAGTCCCAAAGGCAGAGGGAGACGTGCAGAGGGACACGCAGCACCCACCCACAGGGATGTGACTCAGGCACTGGCAGGACAGTGACGCAGGGAGGACTGGCAGCCGTCGGTGTTTCTGCGGTGCTCTGGGATCCGATGGTTTCACTGTGTCGAGGGGGTGGCGTCGTTTTGCTGATGCCCACTTTTCAGAGCAAAACCATCGAGGTTTCCGAAGTTTTCGTCACTTGCTCAAGCCCACCCGTGTCGGCTGTCTGACTCTGGCGCTTCTGCCTGAGCCAGACACCTGCTGTGTCTTCTTAGCACAGCGGCGTTTCCTCCAGGTGAAGGATAGGAAGTCACGTTCTCTCTCGTGTCTTCCAAGGGCCATTAAATCCCAGCGTCTTCAGAACTTTGATTTCTTGCATTCATTACCCACATCAAAACAGTGACTCTTATCTTGCTGCGTTGCTCCATTTCCCTGCACAAGGCTTTACATCACCCTCGTCAAAGGAAACCACATCTGACGCACAGAGTGATAAAGACACCAGCAATGCGAACGCCTGAGCATACTCGGTCAGCGCTGGCTGGGCTGAAGGGGACCCCAGCGACCCCCTAGGGAAGGAGTCTTGACTGGGTCTTTGAATATCAAGTTCTCTCATTCTAGATGCCACACGCACTCCGTGAGATGTGGCTCATTGGGACCGTCTCTCTCCAGACTTTGCTCCTTTGATCACTGCAGGTGTGGTCCTTTTGCACAGTGACATGGACAGCTGTCATGGCCTGTGCTCCTTTCTGTCTCAGGGTTCTGAATGGCATTGGCATCCAGGATGTCTCCTAATTTAGTTCAGTCACCTTCCAAGCTGTGGTGGCACAGTGGCAGAGGTGGGCAAGCTGATTGTCAGTGAGGAACAACTTGGCCCACTTGGAAGAGACTGGAGTCCTTCAAGAGGTCAGCTTTCTGTCTGCAGAGTGGAGGCAGGGCTGCGAGCCTCTCTCGGGGAAGAGGTGGGAAGAGGGACATGCCTGCTCCGGCCTCTCTTTTCCTGGGTTCTCCCGGCCGTGTCTGACCCCGAGGGAGTCAGGTGGGCACGTCCCGCTTAGTAGAAGGAAGACCTAAGTGTTGTGTCTCCCTTTTCTGAGACCAGGAGATCCCACAGGTGTCTGGGCATGGACAGTGGCACGCTGTGACATCTTCTATCTGAAAGCCAAGTCGTGTTGGTTCACGAGAACTGGAACCAGATCTGAGGACAATCAAAGCCCAAAGCGCCCTAACGGCCAGTGGGCTTGTTTTCCTCTCTGAAAAATGAAAGCATTTTGCTCAACGACAAGGAAGAACTTGCGCACTGTCTCTCTGCAGAGAGCTCATGCTCGTGAAGATCTCATGTCCAAAGCGTGAATCCCAAAAGGGTGTATCCACAGACCCTTGAGCTTCCAAGATCCACATGCGGCGTGGCCTGCCCTCCCTGAAGACCCCACTCAGCTGCAAGGAGAAATTCATCAGGAATGGAACTTTCTCGGGGGACTTCCAGCCCCTGTCTGGACAAAGAGCTAACTGTTGGTGGAGACTTTTAAATTAATTGCTGCTTTGGCAAAGGGGGCAGGGGACACAAGCGGTGGGGAGGGCCCACAATTCCAGGTGCTGGGGAATATCGAGGCGGGGAAAAATAACACGCAGCTGTGAAGACAAACATCGCAGTTTCAGTTTCAGCCAGAGCTGCGTGAGTCACCGCCGAGCCCTGCCCGCCGCGCCGGCCGTGGGGTCTGAAGCGACTTTTCCACCGCCTCTGATTCAGAAATAACACAGACCCACACGTTACCCAGAGTGCCCCAGACAATCCGTTCCTTGTCTGGGTCCTAAAAATACCTTTTGTGATGACTCGCTTCCAATCATGCCAGGAAACGTGACCAGGAGTGGGCGGGGGCGAAGGCTGTGCTTTCAGGATTCGTGGAAGAAAACCACCTGAGAAGGGATTTATTTGGATTCTGGTGAGAAACAGGCCTGAAATGTGTGCCCTGACTAGTGGGTTCGGGGGGGACCACGGCGGGGTCTCAGAACTGACCTCTTTGGGCCCTTAGGGTGGAGTCCCAAAGACAGTCTTTGTGTTTCTCCCACATGGTTCCATTACCAAGTTCTTCACATGGAGCCACCTGGCAAACTCAGAAGAACATTCAAGAAGGCTGGCATTATAATAAGCAATGATGAGCTGAAGACTGCTTGGCAGTGAGCATCAGCATCACCGTCTTAGGAGCAGGGTCTTCAGGGTGGAGTACATAGGACAGGACCTTCGACACTCAGATGCAGGCACCAGGAGAGGAGGCCCCAGCACCTGAGCCAGTACCTGGTACAGAGGCAGTTCCATAAGGGGTCAGTGAATTGAGGAACCCAAATCTGATCTCCAAGGAGAACTGAGGAACTTGGATTTACCCAAAGATGCGATGGCCACCTGGAGTTTAAATTTGGGGAGATCACTCTGATAGCAGAACAGAAGACGCTCAGGAAGGAAATCTCTGGAATACTGCCCGGCATAGATGGGGAGAGAGGCAGTGGAGCATTGTCTCTAAGTGCAGGAGGAATTCAGGCGCAGGAAGCGGGGCCAGGTCATCAAGAGTGGGAAGATTCATGAGAGGATTGGTGAATGACCTCTTCCAGCTGGAAGAGGCAGCCATGTTGATTTCCCAGACTGCATTTCGACTTGCCTTGGATGTTCTCTAAGGCCAGCCTGCCTCTGCCGACTGTCCCAAAGCCAGAGGGAATCGCAGATTTCATGTAGTGAGTGAACTGAGGACAGTCATTAGGAGCTGCTCTCAGCGACACTCTGTTCACTCTGGACACACGGGGCTGAGGCACCAGCTTGCCAGCCTGTGGCCTCATCGGTGCCACTTCACGGGGGCTGTTTCCATGATGGAATCTGCCCTGCTGTAAGCAGATGCTGATGTGAGAAAAGCAGTGTCAGATGGCAAGGTTTGGGGTTTTTTTTTTCAAACATCAAAGCCCTCATTTAAATTCTTAGTGCATTTTTTACAGGCATGGTACACTTCAACAAAAAAGGTATTATGTCTGGAAACAATTAAATGAAGCTTTTGTCTTGGGCTGGGTTCCACTTAATTAAAAAAGATAGATTGACCCTTTCCCCAAAAGGTCCAGCGTCTGTCCTGGTCTTCAGGCCTCTTTGACCACAATCCGAGTCAGACTCATTCTCACCCTACCCTGTTAACCTGGGAATGTCTCTTCTGAGTCCCTCTCGCAGTCCTGAGTTTTCCACCACATCTGTGGAGAACACATTCTGTGCAGAACTCCCCAAGGAGCAAGTGATACTCAGCTATAAATTGAGGGGCATTTAAAACCAGACAGCAAAATCTCTATGTCCAAATAAATGCTGCCTCTTTCAAGTCTCCTAGGAGCTCTGCCTCTGTCCCTACTCCATTCCCCTCTGTACCTGTCCATGACCACCTGCAGGACTCTCTAAGGAGAGTCTTTTGAAAATACCCTACTGTGATACAACGGACTGACCCAAAGGTCTATTCAGTTACATTTTCTATCTTTGAAAGAGGTCACATGTTTATTTACCCAATGAGATGGGATGGCCTGGTGTCCAAGTGTTTGGGCGCCATGTCCCCAGCAGCCTAGGTCCCAGTCCCAGCTGCAGCTCTTCTGGTTGGGTAACCTTGGACTCAACATTGGTCCCAAGTATCTGTGTTCCCCCGTAACATGGCTGCTGGGTGGGCCTCATGGGGCTGTGTGGACACTGTGAGCATTCATCATAGTGATACACAGCACTTATCACGTGTTTTGCCCTTGCATTTCCTACACCCTAAATGCATGGACAGTTTGGCAACATCTCTAGTTGTGGGGTGCACAGTCCAGTACTGGACAGAAGAGGAATCAAAGCAGGTCTATAAATCGTCATTGGCCCACAATGCATTAGAAATATATCTATTATTCTAACACTGACAAGTTAAAATTTGAATTCAAAATAAAGAAATTAGAAGATTGTGACAGGAATACACAACAAACATTCTCTCAAGATCTTTTTATTCCTTACTCTTTTTTTTTTTTTTTTTTTTAAGTATAGTCTTTGGCTGGTTCTTTCCCAAAGTTGTGTCCAGAAGGGAAAGTGTAGAGGACTGACCGAGGAGACACAATCTCTTGGTCTCCATGACTGAAGTGGCCGAGAGCTGTGTACCTAGAGCACATTGTTTTGTCTCCACACCCTGGACGCTATGTAGAATGTTCTAGACCTGTATCTGCTATGGGTGGATGCTGGGAAGGCTGGGAAGCCTTGCTGGATCACATAATTCTCTTCAGGAAAAGCAGACTCTCAGCCAGGAATACATTTGTGTAAGCTGAGTAGCTGGTTCTTCTTGTCTTTTTTTTGGACACCTTGAATTATAACAATAGACATTGCCTTCTTTGTTTTGGCCAGTGGGAAGCTCAGGGATAAACTGATTTCTTCTCTCTAGCCACTAAAAGAGTAAGTATCCTCATGTGCTGATTTTATCTCAATTCATTACTTTCCTGCCCTTCTTTTTCATCTGTTTATATTCCATTGATTACTTATGTGATGGCTTTGTGTTGCATACATTTGTGTCATCCATCCAGGCTTCGTATCAGCACCTTGAGGAAGGGTAGGGGAATAAGGTGCATTCAAAGCTGCCACACATGCACATAAGTACATCTCCACAGCTGCAGAGGAAAATAATAGGGTCTCCTCTTCAGAAAAATGTTACCGTCACCTAAACCCTTGTTCATCCGAGTAGCTTTTAGAGATGCCTGCCTGGGGCCTGGGGTTTCTTCCACTTGATGACCCTGTGGGAATCCAACCCGGATTGACAGCTTAGTTAATTTCTTAATTTAAATGTAGTAAAATAGCCAGTGTATTTGATATTCTCTGCCATGCCCTCTCATCATTCATTAAAAATACTAGTATATGCTAAGAGGGCATCTTCTCAACTTGCCTGACGTTAATTGTTCAGAGGCTGTGTAAGAATGAGTAGCTCATTGAGACTTAATTGGACACCCATCTCCCGTTCCTTAGAAGCCAGGCACCAGCACCCCATTTTTTTATGATGAAGGTTGAGGAATCTTTCTCTACTATTTCTGCATTCCCTGGGGTGACCAATCACCATGGAGATTTGCAAGATTGCTACAGAAGCTAACCCCCTCAAGTTCGTGGCCCCCGAGGTGTTGTAAGGTGGTTGAGGGGTGGCGGAGCGGGCTTTTTGGCCACGTCAGCTGTGGTCCAGTGTCTTCATGAAACTCTTCCTTCTGAGCCAGTCTCCTCTCTCAGAGTGCCCCCAGCCCCTGCAGACTCCCCTCTGTGAGCAGAGGGAAACAGCTCTCTCCCCAGCACCTGCTCTCTCTCAGGGGTGCCCTATAATGCACGGGATTGGCAGGCCCAGCGTTTGTGGGTTGGACATCTAACCCAGAACTAGGAAATGGGAATCTGAGACTTGGGTCCAGATGCCGCCATTATTTATTTTCTTTTATTGTGATAAGAACACTCACCATGAGGATGCATACAGATTTTTGGAAAGCTTTGGCAAGGTGCAGTTGACTTTGTTCTCTCTGGATCTGATGAGAGGTCTCATGGAGTGACATTGGAAAACTGTCATTATCCCTACCAAGAACCCTTGTCCTCAGACAGGGACACCAAACTGAAGAATTAAGAGAAAAATAAGCGTTGGTTCGAAGGCTCCACAATTCCCCTTTCTCTTATGGGATCACTGCTCCGACGTTTAGCTTGGTGGCTGGCTAACTTGACCAGAACAGACTGGATGGGGCCTGGCACGCAGCAGGCACTCCACGGAACAGTCTCATGGAAGCGTGAACGCATCAGAGCAAGGCTAGTCCTAGATGGTATAGTTGTCCTTGAGGCATGCTCCTTACCTAAGCAGCCTGTAGAGTTCTTTTTCCTATAGACCCAAATCCTTAGAACGCTCCTCCCTAGTAACTTCTCTCCTTGGGATAAATAGACCAAAACATACCCACTCCACTCAATGGATGGAATTTTCCAGAGGGAGAGGAAGCTGAGTTCTAAGCGAAGACATTCAGTGTTTTGATGTTAGGATGGGTCTTTTAGAGATAAGGTCTAAAGCCAGGAAAAATAGCATCGAGGGGAAATAATGTATGTGTTGGCCGCTTTGGGAACACGGAGGCTCTCGCCATGGGACTCATTCTGTTATTATTTTGAAATGCCCTTCGTGTTAGTGCAGCTGTAAGGATGCCATCCATCCGGAAGGGCTGCATATTTCCAGGCTCAGGGAAAGATCGTACTTCACGTAATTCCCGGTGGACCCTCCATCCATACACATGGTCCGTCTGTCCACGTCAGTAGCCCTAAGTCTCCAACTTGAGCTCCAGACAATGTCCACGTGATGCTGAAAACAACCCTCTCTTTGGAGCCAGCTCTTTCCAGGGCCCTGGGGCCTCAGTCTGTTCCTACTCATACCCTTGCCCTGACCTTTGAGTCTGGAGTGACCTTC
Source organism: Solenodon paradoxus (assembly GCA_004363575.1). Taxonomy (NCBI): domain Eukaryota; kingdom Metazoa; phylum Chordata; class Mammalia; order Eulipotyphla; family Solenodontidae; genus Solenodon; species Solenodon paradoxus. The sequence continues at coordinate 76,201 of RJWH01003988.1, forward strand.
TCCATCCCACCTCAGCCCTGTCCATCCAGAGAGTGCCCTTTTGCCTTAGAGATGTTTGAGCCTCTCAGACACGAAGGTCAGCTCTCTGCCAGGCCTGTGGCTCCATGATTCTGCAGTCTGGCTGAGGACCTCCAGTGAACAAGGTGTGGAGAAGATGAACATATGCCTGCTGGGGAGGGAGCCGCAACTCTCGGGGTCCTAGACATGGGGAGTCTGAAATCCAGTGGAGGTGTATGGATTTCCAAGCACATGACACTCACGTGGGTGGAGTTTGAGAGACAGTTTCTGGAACTCTACCTTAGACGACGTAGCTGGAATATTAACACCCTACCTTGTTCCTAACATCTCTGGGTTAATCATCTATGAGTTAACGATCCAAGAAGGCATGGCCATACTTTTCTGTTTCTAGGTAAGCTGAAATTTCTGCTTGGAGTCTTCACAGTAGATATGATTTCACTAGGTCCTGTAAGTTCCGAAGCTCACTTAATTTTCTGCCCCATTTTCTTCCAGACGGGCAGGTCTGAGTTTGTCCTGATGGTGCGGCTGTCTTACTGATGGCAGCCCAGTAAGCAGGCACCCAGGGGGCAGCAGCTGAGCCCTGTCTGCTTCTTCTCAGCTGGTTCCTCCCCTTCCCCAGTTCCCAGTCCCCAGGGGCCAGGGGCTGCCTCCTGGGATGTCTGTCCTATTTCCATCTCCACCTTCCGCCTGCACCGAAGCTTGGAGCCCTCAGCGTGAGCCTTCTGAGCCCCACTCCCTAGTATCAGTTGCAGGGATCAGACATTCGGCACAGACATTTGCACAATGAATGCAAACATTCATTGCAATGTTTCTAAGGGGAACGCTGTTCTAGAGCAGACCTAGCTAAGCGTCGCTTCACAGCCTCTGTGCGCGTGGCCTGATACTGTCGCACCGCGAGCACAAACGGCAGTTCACTGCTGCAGTCAGTTGTCACAGATGGAGCTCTGACGTGACAGTTTCAGCAGCCTCTGGCTGAGGCTGGAAAAGCCAGGTGGCAGCTTGCGTCCCACGTGCCTGCCCTGTGCTTCGACCGAAGGGAGCTCATCTGCTCAGGCTGCTGGAGCAAAAGAGTCTAGACTGGGGCGTCACAACAGGACTTTATTTCTCGTGGTTCTGGAGACGGAAGGCCTGGGTCAAGGGGCCCGTGGGTCGGTCTCTTCTCCCCAGGCTGCGGACAGCACCGTCTGGCTGTGTCCTCACCTGGTGGCGAGACCTGACGGTGGCCTCTGCGCATAAGGGCACGAACTCCATCGCGGGCCCGTTGTCCCGACTCGCCCAGCCCTGCTCATGGCCCCAGGCCCGGCCTGCACACAGGCTCCCCGCGGTGGTCAGGCCTCCACGTGTGCGTTTGCAGGAGGAGGGCTGGGGCACCGGCGGGCACAGTATCGGCTGCTCCTCCACCCTCTCTTCTCCCTGAGTCTCCCTCTGACTCCCTGTGTTCACGGGGACAGCGGGGAGCCACGCTCTGTGCCGGTCGCTAACGGAAGGCTGTCTTCTGCAGGAACTCCCCAGATGGATGCGGCACAGCCAAAGGCGGGAGGATGGTGGGCAGCCCAGACACCGTGGGCATGAGCTACGGCAGCTACCTGGAGGAGAAGCTCATGCCACCCCCAAACATGACCACGAACGAGCGCAGAGTCATCGTCCCAGCAGGTCAGAGCTCCGGGTGTCTCCCAGCTGGAACACCTGCTCCTTCCCCAGCCTCTGCCCCTTCTCTCCGGTGGTGCTGAGTGCCCTTGCTTGTCTGGACGAGTAGCCGTGAGTCAGAAGAGTGTCCGCCTGCAGGGCAATGCTCACCCATGTGTGTGTGTGTGTATGTGTGTGTGTGTGTGTGTGTGTGTGTCCAGGAAAAGGGAGCTTGCTCGGGAGACATTATCCTTTCTTTGAGATTATTGAGGTGTTGAATATATATTTTTGTATGATGCACTTCTTACAGCAGGTGGAAGGCTTTTTTTTCAGCTTTCTTATCTGGCAAAAGAAAAAGTTGGAAGTCATACATGGTTAGTCCTGACATCTGAAATTCTAGCTCGTGCTGGCCTGTAAGCAAATTCCAAGACCCAGAGTAGTTCGTGACCACAGAAGGAATTCTATACCCAAACTAGAGTGATACCTCTGAGTTTGAGGAAGGTGCCAGGAACGTATTTATTCAGCAACACTCAAGGCCATAGGAAGACTGACTTAAATGTCCTCAGAGGAAATGTGCTCCATAAACCCAAAGGCGTCACAGCCGCGCTTCCTGCTGAGGGACGCTTGTTCCATGTTTGACGTGTGGTGAGACGGCATCTCCTGATACCTGGGGAAGTGGTGCCCTTATCACAGTTTCCTTGATGAGGAAAATGAAGCTTCAAGAAGTCAGCCAACTTCCCCAGGGGCGTACGGTTGGGTTTGAAATTAGCCTTCAAACACGTTTCCTGACTCTTCCACGCTCCTCCCATCTACATTGAGTCAAATCTCAGCCCCTGAAGGTCACCCCTGTGGGCTGGCTCCCGTCACACCGTCCAGCCACCTGGTCACCCTGTGGCTCTTTCTCCAGGCCTCGAACTTGCTGTTACCTCTGCCTGGAACTGTCAGCGGGTATGTCTTTCCTGACCACATCCATCTAGTCAGTAGGTCCTGATTCCTCCCAGTGACTCTTAATCCCTCCATTTGCCTTATTTCCCTGTCGCGTTCGTTCCCATTGGTCATGATAGTGTGTGCTTATGTGTCTTATCATCCTCCCTCAGCAGACCTACGCCCCACAAAGGTTCTGTCTCAAAGGCCACGTGCAGAGCCTGGCATTTAGTAGCTGCTTAATAAATAATAACTGCAGGAAGAATGAGCAGAAGGGCACTGAGCCCTGGGCTGTTCTCATGGGCTGCTCCTCTGGCCAAAGTACTGAAGGTATCTGTGGGTGGCTCTTGGGCAAACTTGACCTTGCTGTGCTCCAGGAGTCGTCTGAGTTTGTCTCTGTGGAGTGTGAATGCAATCGGGTTAAAATCTCTCCCAGGGCAGGACTGCCCCACCACCCACCCCTTCGTCTGCACAGGATCCCTTCCAGCGGACTTGTCTGGCTCTCTCCACCGGACAGTGCAGAGCTCGGGGTGGTTGGCAGATCATATGACTTGGACTCGAGGTTTGGGTTTCTCCCCAGGACCGTCACATCTGGCCATCAGCACAGAGCATGGACCTGGCCCAGGCAGGTGGGCAAGCGAGGGGCCGTCCTCTGGGGCCAGCCCTGATCTGAGGCGTATTGTCAGGTGTTCACAGGAGACAGCATGAGGAAGTCTGAGGAGGACAAAGCTGGTGTCACAGCTTGTTGAAAGGCGGTGACTTTTGTACAGAAACTGTGTGTCAGCTTGATCGTCGTAACTGAGCTGCATGCCCCAGATCTCTGTCTTGGAACAAGAGGCAGTTCCTGCTAAATGGGAAACAAAATAAAAAAGCAGATGTAAAAGTGCCCCTCCTGGATTTCTGGGGCCTAGAAAAGTTTGCGGACAGGAGGCTGCTGGGGAGGCAGGGACGCTGTGGCCCTGACCCAGGCTGGCCAGGAGCAGAATGAGATGGACAGCACCCACTGGGTTTCCACCGGTGTCCCACTGGGGGTCCTCTGACCCGCTCCCGTCTCTCCCCCTCCCTTCCTCCTTAAGAACAGAATTTCTTCACTGCAGGAAATCAGAGGCTCTAGAATGAAAGGACCCATCAGAAGAGAATCTCCTCTGTTCCTCATGGCTCTCCTTGGTTCCTCATCAATAGCCTTTTCATCTGGGCCAAATTGGGGCCTTTCTCCATTATATAACGCACGTAGAAAGCAAGAGAAAAACGTAACTGGGGGAGAGGCGACGAAGCAATTCAACCAGGCAGAGCGCCCACCATGCCCAGGTGCCTGAGGGCGCCTCTGCTGCGGGCGGGATGCAGGGCCGGTGGCTGCAGCGATTGGCCCATGTCGAGTTTTGTGTAAAGGCTGGTTTCATCTTCTGAAGAAAGTCCTCTTTCAGATCCCTCGGTTGCCTCACGTCAGGCAGGCAGTTATTCAGTTGGCAGTGTTTGTAAGACAGCGAGCTGTGGCTGATTTTGCAAGTTGTGAGTCTCTCAGTTATTGGTCAAGCTTCATGTCAGTGTGCTCACAGGCTGACACACAGATGAACACACACACACACACACACACACACACACACACGGCATCATTGCACAATCCAGATCATTCCCCAGCGTGCCTCTGTCCCCTCAGCCCTGGGACGGCATCAGTCCCCTCGCACAGGCCCATTTTGGGCAAAGTGTTCTCTTTATATGCAGGTGGAATTCTCCACACCAGTTCCAGCTGGCTCAGGTCCTGCTAACTGGCCACCCTGGTTGACACTCATAAGTGCACACCATAAAGATAGCTGATTGGAAACCATTTATTATTCCTAAGCACCTGTACTGTGAGCCAACTACATACCTGTGTCTACATCCCAGACCTAAAAAAATGGCGCTGTCTCACAGATAAGCCGTCTCTTCAGTGGTTCACACCATTCATTCATTCATTCATTCATTCACTGAGAAATTGCTCTGTTCCAGTCACCACAAATAAAAGCTCCTGTGTAATGAGCGTGGCCCGGAAGACATGTGTCTGAAAGTGCTTGCAGTTTGTCTTCCTCAGGCCCCCCAGGCTGAGTGACTTGGACTCGGTCATGAATATTTGTGAAGCACCTGTTACTCTAACAGTTGCCACAGAGGAGAGGACTGAGTTCTGTTAAAAGTAGAGCAGAGACATCCACATGAAGTAATTGGTGACAGACAAGAGAGCGTGTGATTGAAAACTCAAGTGACGACCGACATCTGAGGGATGGGATCACTGTAAAGAGGAATAGTCAAGAAAAGCTTCATTTGGACCCTCGTGATCAGATGTCTGAGTCCCTTTGCTCCTTCCACCATTTTTGTCTGCCACATCCCACCCTCCAGTCACGTGGCTCACTCGACCTGGACATTTCTGCAGTGACTTCGTCACGCTGTCCCCTCTGCTGAAATGCCCTCCTTCTTTCTCTGAAAACAAGTCCTGCTCGTTTCTCTGACCATCTTTCAAAGCCACCTGTCCTCTTCCGGCAACTTCTTTCATGACTTATCTTAACTCTTTTACTTCTGTTTCTCTTATTCCTCTTAATTCTTCTCTGACTTCTTTTATCACCGCACACTATTTTATTTCAAAGTATTCTCTGTCCCCTGTCTATAGACTCACTCAGCATGGATATTCCATGAGGGATTTGAGATGCCTTCGGAACCAAGCTGCTGGTAGAGAAACACATGAACCAAACTACTGAACAAATGCGTTATGGCTCCGGCCCAGGGTGATTAACATCACGAACAGAATTAAGATCACGTGAAGGAGGAACGCTGACATTTTGGTCACATGCGTGGCCGAGATGGTATAATTAAGTTTCTGGTCTGACTGCACTTCCTGGCCACCACAATGAAGAGAATTGTGTGGGGGAAATGATCCTTATTTCCAGAAAGGACTTTCCCAGGGAAGGCAGTGTGTTTCTCAGAACAGAGTCCTAAAAGCAGGCTCCAAGGCCCCCTGAGCCCGTGGGCCTGACCACTTTCCTGTCCCGGTTGAACGCCACTTTTCAATGGCCTGCTTCTGTGACAGCCTGTGGAAACAGCACCTTAGGGAGCAGCTCGATGCCGGCAGAGAACACCCATCCAGCGTGAGCCTTTGCTGCTCTAGTTTATTGTAAAGTTAGGATTTTGAGTGCTCAGAGTGGCAAGGGCTCCTTCCTAGATAGGACACCTCTAATCTGGGCTTTGAAAGCAGATGGGTAATAAGAAATGGAAGAATATGTTCTCTGACTCAACCAAATAGTGGCGGTATGATGCTGTAATCTTGTTCAAGGCAGGTACTTATCAGCACGCCTCTTGCATAGAAAACCTCCTAAATTGGTGATTATGTCTTTTGAATTTTTAATCACCAGATAAAGGTCAGTAGCTGTGCATTTGTGATTTTAAGGTTGATCCAGACTAGCAAATGGGGCACTGGGTCACAGGAGCTGGGGGTGCAAGGTTTTTGATGATCTTAGTACAACTTTGTAGACGGTAGGGTTTTCAAAAAAATAGACCCCATCTCTGCCTCTCCCTCCCTCTCTCTTGGCAATATATATATGTATGTATGTATAGGTGTGTATGAATATATGTATGCATGCACATACATACATATTTATAATTATTTATGCATTAAATAAGTACTTATTATACAGGTAGAGTTAATAATTCATAAGAAAGCTAGCTGAGGCTGATTTTGCAACTTGCGAGTCAGTGACCGATCAAGTCGGTGTCCTAACATGCTGGCACACAGATGAACACACACACTCTTCTTAGAATGTGACCTTATTTCCTTACATGAAACAAATGTATTTTCCAAATTAATCAAGTCAAGATGAGATCAGTGGATCTAGTCAAATGACCAACATTCTTTGAAGAATGGACACTTGGACGCTGGCACAGGGGAAGGACTGTGTGACGGTCTGAGGAGCAGGCGGGCACGGATGGAGGGACTGCTGAGCGGGTGTCCCTGTGAGCACTGGGACCCCAGGATGGCTGCTACGATTCTGCCTGAGGGCTTGGGGAGGACCCCAGCCCTGCCCACCCCTGGAGGTCAGACTCCAAACTCCAGACATGGGAGACAATGCTTCTCTGTTTCAAGCCACTCCGTTGGTGGCTCTCTGTTAGGACAACCTTAGGAAATGAATACAACTGTAGGTAAAATGTGGGAGTGGTCGAACATCCAGGGGGAAGCTGGTGGGGAGAAGGGGCAGATCTGGGCAAATCAGCATTTTCAGAGGGGCTGCAAAGAAACCTCCAGCAGGGAGAACTGCTGAGCAGAACAAGTCCCTCCATCTCTCAGTGTGACGTGCATCAGCGGTGTCTTCAGGGGTAACTGCAGGGAGAGAGACCCACATCTAAACCTCTGTCGTCACTCAAGAAGAGTTGAGGATCGTGCCATCCAGGGAAATATTTTGTCAAAAATACGTTTAGAGCTTAACGACAAGAATGTATTCATGTATGTTTTGGAGAAAATGCCGCATAGAATTGCCAATTTTTGAGCAAGCTGTGGATAGGCTTATTTTCTTAGTTTTTGGTGCTTTCATCTAAAATTGCCCCATTGGTAGGTACAGCTAAGTTTCTGACAGTTGGTGAATGAATAACAGAGCACAGTAGGATCTGGGTAGATGGCTGCATTGAAAATAGAAAAAAAAAGTGTAAGTAAATAGGTAAAACAATGTAGAAAAGACCTTCATTCTAGCAAAATACTGAACTTAAAAGGACCTAAAGACCTCTTTCTCACTCTCTTTTATTTTATTTTTTTTTCAAAGGAAAGGTGCAAGCAGGAGTGAAGGAGAGTAGACAGGCAGGAGGAGCAGGAGGAAGAAGCATTTATTTGATTTATTTAGTTGTTCATTGTTTCCCCAGCCGTGGGTCTTGAACCTGGGTCCTTGGGATGCGTGTGGTCTACATCTGGTGGCCTCATCTGGTGTGCTGCCAGGGCACACCAAAGGCATCTCTCTCTTGCAAAGCACCTGGAATTCCTGTGCAGAGTCCAACGTTACCTTAGAACCGAGAAGAAAGTCAATGAGCCCTTCGGGATTAAGACCAGCAGGGAACTGAGAACAGAGCTGCCAGTCTCAGGCTGGCCTTGGTCATCGGAGGTGGCATGAACAGCTATGCAGTCTTCTGAGCCCACGAGAAAGAAATTTGGGTTGTCAAGGTCAATTAGAGGCAAGGGATGAGGTCCTGGGCTTGCCCGCAGCGGGTGGTGAGAGCTGCCTCGCTCCTCCTGCGCACGCCCTGTGTTCAGCAGCCCCCGGCGGACGGTCACGTGGAACAGTGATTTGGGGTGAGCGATGACCTTGCACACCTGAGAGATGTAAATATACTCTTCCTGGAGAGACACGTCTTCCATACCAGCTCTGTAGAATTCCTGCAGAGGAAGACCCCCTGGCGAGGAAGGTGTCAGCAAAAGTTATTTAAAAAATCAGGAAGAGACAATTGACTTAGCACCAGATTCAGCAGAAACGATGACAACAGGATTAAACAATCAAGGATGTGAGATACCTGAAGTATGGAATGAAGCTTCAAAGGCAAAGGGATTTAAAAGTGATGAAACACATGAAAGAAGGAACCAAAAAAGAGAGGAAGAAGGCATTCTGGATAATTCCGAAAACCAGCCACAGAACTCCTGGACACAGGAAGAAGGGCTCAAACTCAGTATCAACAAGTCTCAAAACTCAGCACATGCAGGTGAAACCCAGAGAGTGAATTAAAGAAAGAACATGCGAGTTAGGTCGTCAGAGGACATCACTGTGACAAAGTGGAAAATGTCGAAAAAGCCCAGTGAGTAGGACTCCTGTGTCTGTCCTGTGTGGACATGATAGAAGTTTCAGAATGGAGGAAATGAAGAGAATGGACGAGATGAGATCTTTGAAGAGATAAAAAGTAAGAGTGTCTCAAAATGGATGACCGAGATCATTCTCCAAGCACCAGAAGGACCAAAGAGGATGTGTAAGAACTCTTCCACTTTGATCACATTATACAAGGGAAAACAATGTGCTTTAACCCATCTAAAAGGCAGACTGTCTGAAAATGTGAGTCAGAGGATGGCAAACTCCCAACCACAAAAGAGACACAGGGCCAGGGAGGAAAGTCCCCAGTGAGCTGGGAGAAACAGAGCTCTAGCTACCTGCTGGGCTCTGAAATTTGCCTTCTCTGTGCCACAGAGAGCTATTCAGTAGCTTCCTGAAGCCAGGGCCTCCTTTTGAAGAATGGCTTTAATCAATAAAATAAACATCAGAGAAATACAAAGGAAACTAATTCTGTTGAGAATCCATTCTAATCTATTATGTAAATTATACATGAGATAATGAAACTTGAAAAGAAAAAGGGTGATTTGCTGCTAACTGACCCTCACTTCAGATAATAAAATATTTAATGAACAGAGAAAGGACAATACATCCTGCAAGAAAGGAGTGAGACATAAGAAGGAGATGGAGCAATGCAATTACTTAATTTGAGAGTAGATATAAAGAGAAAAGACTATGAAATGAAAACCAGACCCTCTGAATTGGCAGTAGGGGGGGACAATAAGGGACATAAAATTGGACAATACTATCAGAGAAGATTAGGTATGGGTGACTGGAGCTAAAGCTTTCTGAAATCTTTCCTTCTTTGGGAAACTGATATTTGGTGATTGTATTTAGATTTTCTTTAAAGATTAGCAAGTAAAGAAATAGAACTAGAATGCTAACCAGCCAAACCTCAGAGGCAGCAGAAAGGGAAGGGAAGAAAAACAGATCAATTGAGTAAGACACTTGGAAAGGAGAAATAAAGAACAAAGCAAGGTACAGAGAAAGGTAAAAATAAGTGGTAGCAATCAGATCAGAAGAATGACTGAGTTGACCTCACTTGCCACTAAAGGCAGAGGGGGATAAATGAGATTTTGAAATGCTCAAAACTCAAACTCAGTTATGTATTTTTTACAGTTAGCATTAAGAAGGAATGACCGTAAACATTTGGATGAAGATAGGCTAGTCAAATTCTTAGCAAAACAGCACTGAACAAAATAGAAAGGCAAAGCAGAAATCATGACTGGAGGTAATTGAGGGATTTTACTTAATGGAAAATGTTTGCATTCATGAAAACTATATAACAGTGATAAACTTGTCTATCTCTAATTACATAGCCTCAAAATGCACAGAGAACTGTAAAGAGGAGCAGAGAAAGCCACCTTAGTGAGCGCCTTCATTTGGCCTCTCTCACTATTTGATAGATGAATGACACACATACTCTATATTCATGACCAATTTTCAGCCAATGGTTACTTAATAGAAACCCGCACCTAAAAATCTAGGCCTTCTTTTTAAGAATTCAAGTGACATTTGTAGAATAAGGTCACAAAAAAGTATCTCGTTCACTTACCAAAATGCAGTAGAATCAGAATCAGTAACTATCAAAAGAACACCTAAATCCTGTCCGTAGGTTTGCAAGTGAAAAGATTCAGGAGCAGCCATGAATGTAGCTTCTTGACTTGCTGTGAAAACTCATTTTGTGGTGGCGTCAGGCCCCGGTGCAAGCCAGTTCGCTCAAGTGGCCTCAGAAACGTACAGCCCATCCCCAGGGGAGGCCAACGTTGAATCTTATTTTTGCAGGCTTGGGAGGACCTTGGACAACAGATTGGCCGGCTGGCCTGGGGCCTGGTTCTATAAACAAAGACCTCAGGGCACTGTGATACGGCTTAGAGGAACATTTTATGTTTTCCATACCCCAGGGTGATTTTTTTTTTAAATCTGGAAGCCAATTTCTCTCGTTGTTGTTACGGTGGCGGGAAAACTACGCAGCGCTTCCATCATCACCGGTTTGGCTTTGTTGAATCTTGCCGTTTTTCATTCCTTTGGAGGGGCCCTCTGGTACCCAGTGTTTGCCTGCGTGTGTGGTTTTGTTTAGTGCTCTGTGTCTTCGGCAAAGAAGTTTCAGCTTTGGCTGATTTAAGTATCTGCCTAGTATGTTCCTGACAGCAGTGAAATGCTGATCAAAACCCACTTTTTCCTCCCAATGCTCATGCGCCATACCTGCAAACTACACTGCTGGGCTCCGTGCTTTGATTGTATTATTTAAAAAAAATTCCAATGTCCCACAAAACTTTTGGGTATTGACTGTGTCATCAAAGATACAAGTGAGAGGCTTCCGAGGGCGAGGGCTTCTTTTTTTCTTCTCTCTGCACCATGAGGGTCTCCCGTTTCGGTGCCTGTGAAACGTGAAAAGAGAACACAAACGTTTGCAAAATCATTGGGCTGGAGGGATGAAAACAAAGTAACTCATCTTCAGTGGCTCATGATTGATCTGACAAAAGCTTCTTAAAATAAAATGATAAATCAGACTTCTGTGTTGAAAGGAAGAGACTGCCCGGTGAAAATAGATTGTTTCTTTCATTTCCGCAGCGTTTGCAGGGTAAAATCCAGCGTGTGGATGCGTTCTTTCTCTGCACTGTGTTATTGTTGGCACAGTGTTTTCAGATGCATTATCTCATTTACTCTCTGTTCTCCTAACACTTCACTCAGTTACCCACAGAAAAGAAAACAAGCCCCAGAGAGGTAGGTTACACTGGATATGTAGTGAACGGCTGCATCGGAGCTCAGGTTGGGGGATTCTGGTCCCTGACGGAGCCTTTGGGTTTTACCACCAAGTCTCAGGAGCTGGATGTAATTGAAGACATTTTATTTTGACTCCTCGACATTTTTCAATGACTCTGAAATTCCCAGATTTTAGTTTAGCTTTCTTATAAGATACTCAAGATCCAACTTTCATCTTCATCCTCATTGTGACTCTGCTCTCCGTCAGCCCCTCCTCTCCTGCATCCCGCATTCCTCGCTTCTCCCTCGACACCTGAGATGCTCCATGGCCCTGGGTATGAAGCTGGGTCCAAACGACTCCCCTGAACTAAAGGGTTTCCCTACTTTGATCATCGTCCTTCTATCAAAATGCAGAAGTTCATTCCTCAAGTCCAGTCATTTTTTCTAGTTAAGCCTTCCCCATTTTTCCTGGTTGGGTCACTTACTGCTTCTCTGCAGTTTCACGTCCTGTTTGGAGGACATAGAGTTAATTGCTGTGTGTCTTCCTTGGGAGACACCCAGCATCTCTCTGCCTTGATCTCCACAGAGTCCTCATTGTCCCTGGATGTAGAGTAAATGTCCAGTCGCTCTTACCGGAGCTAAATTCATCTCAGTTCTTGCCCTCCCGGAGTCACTTCTCATGTCACGCCTCAACACTGGCTCAGGTGACATCTTGACTGGGCTCATTCCGCCCTCCTCCCCGTTTTTCTTCTCATTCATAGCTGGGGCTCAGGGAAGACGCACCTGCTGAATCTCGTGGGATTTCTCTGATGGTGATGGTGGCGGGACACTCCTTAAACTCTACTGGGGTCTCTGCAGAGTTGAAGGGTCATCGGAGCCTACAGGTGTCACCTGGGATGCAGCACTGTGTCCTTCACCCGACAAAGACACTCTCCACAGGCGCAGCGTCCGGTTAGCAGGCTCAGCGTAGACGTTGCCAGAGGGGCAGGGATGAGCCTCCACTCTTGTTACCACTTTCCTGCCCAGAGATAAGGGCTGACGCTTCAGGAGCATTGAGGACAGAAGCCCAGAGGACGCGGCGGATGTCATTACTAGAAGGGTCTAGTCCTCCAGGCGGAGCGTGGGCACAGTCTGTTGAGGAGACGGCAATGACGGTGTGTGGCTGTAGGATGACAGGGCGGGAACATGGGTGGGAATGACACCTACGGGGACAGCGGGGCCCAGTGAAATAACTCGGTGCGGGCTTGTCCCTGCAAACTCATCTCTGTTCTCATGCCTCCAGGGTGGAGCCAGAGTAATGGCTCCCGGTGGGCAGGCCTCAAAGGAATGTCCTCTTGACTCTCTAGTAGCCATGTTTTGCGTTTGACCTGCTTTGCTTGTAGACTTGTAGGGTAGAGGCATGGAGTTCAAATCCCAGCAGGATGCAAGAGTAACCTGGCCTCTTGTCATTTTGTTCTTTTCACCGGAAGCAACTCCCATTAGCAAATTGTATAAGAAAGTAAATGTCAAATGTTAGACCCTTGAGTTTAATAAAAACACACATATAAATATACATTTATTTACTTTGTGTAAGACCTTGTTTTGATTTTGAAGCCTAGAAACTTACTTCTTTATAAATAACTTTCTAACCTACATATTGTATGTTTATTGTAGAGAAAAAGTAAAAATACAGTTTAGTAGAAAAGAGGGGGGAAAGATGTAAAAATCTCCGTTGCCTTTTCCCCAGAGACAGCATTGCCATCTTACCACAAACCCCCAAAGTCTTCCCATGCATATATTTCTGTTTCTTTGCAAAACATACTTAAGGTACAATCATGTTTACAAATGTTTAAAACTGTAGTTGGAAGTTTTCCTAGCAATCCTCTGCGGCAGTGTTTTAGTTTCTGAATATCACAGGAACATCTCTTAATGACCCCACAGCCTAACGAGTTCTCTTTGTGTTGGACATTTAGGGTGTTTCCAATATTTGACTATCAAAGAACGTCCTTGAAAATAAATCATTGCGCACATCCGCTTTTATTTCCTTAGGATACATTTCTCAAAGTGGAATTTTTAGTTCAGAGGCTACGCACACATTTTTTTGTGAAGACATTTCAAATGTATTGCCAAATTATTCATTGGAAAGCTAGTCCTGATTTATGCTCCTCCCAGGCGTTCAGGAGAATGGTGGCTTCCCCAACCCTGAGTGAAAATGTTAGTGAGAAATCAGCCTCTGGAAGCTGGCACCAGGTCCCCTTGAAGACAAAGGAATGAGCCAGGCCCGGGCACCCCATGGTCGTAAAGGCCAGCAAGAGAGGACGTCTCAGGATACAACAGAGATACTGGCCTTCTTTGATTTGCTGGTGTCATTTCACCATGACAACATGAATCCAGTCATTTTAGCCAGTTGTTTAGGTATCATTTTGAGAATATCTGTTTTTACCATTAAGAGAAGAAAATTCATTCCCCAAATGAACTGATTTCTCAGTAGTACTTGCACCGAAATAGAGTTTTCCCATGCTGTTAAAGGTAAAACAAAAAGAGGAGGTTTGGCGAATGCCTCGTGGAGAAACGACGACGAGGGAGGGCTGGCCGAGTGTCCCCTGCACTGCACCCGAGGGGAGGAGGAATTGAGAGCGTTGGAGGAACGAAACGCAATCTGTTTCTGTAGCACGAGGAACGGGGTTGCCAGAGCAAGAGAAAAGATCCGTGACAACAGCCTGAGAGCTGAGCGTCGTGTTTTAGAAGCCACGTCTCACCCCAGCGGCAGAGCGTGGTCTGAGCCTCAGTGAGCTGGACAGAGCTGACCTTCCACGTACATTCAGCTTTCACGGTCTAGCGGGGCGTCTCTGTGTGTTTGGATTACAAAGGGGTGGGCACACCGCTCTGTCTGCACTGCCCTTTGAGCTTTGCGACTTCTCTACAGCAAGGCTAGAGATGGTGTTTTCAGGGCGCTGAGTGCTGACGCGGGTGCGCTGCCATGTTGGTTCGGCCCGACAGCAGTGGTGAAGCTGAGCGTGCAGGGTGCTGTGACCCAGTAAGGCCACATCTGGGTGCGCCCCTGAAATCAGCTCTTCCTAAAAGTCGTTTGCACTTGGGTCATTTGGGGAGCTCGTGGAGACTCAGGCGAATTCGGCAGCTCTGGGTGGTACCCACATTCTGCATTTCTCACGAGGTCCCAGGGGTCGTTGTCATCCCAGGGCCGCACTTTGAGTAGCGAGGCCCTGGGGTAGATGGAATCGGTGCCTGAAGCTTGGCTGCACGTTAGAGTCACCTGAGAAACTTTCAGCAACTCTCATACCCAGGCCACCTTCGGTCAAATTAACTCCGAGTCTCTGTGGGTGACATCAGGCCGCCGTCATTTTTCCGTATCCCCTGGTGATCCCAGTGTGGACCCCGGGCCCAATGCCGATCCTGTCACCTGCACACAGGGAGAAAAACGCAGGGGTGTTCAGTGATAAGTAAATTGGGGGTAGCCCCATGGGGGGCTCCCAGAGAGGCTCGCTGACTTGGTGTGCTTGCATACAACTTGGGCATAGCTTGAAAATACAGTGCTGGGCGCCCAAAGCAAATCTGATAACTTTAAAATCACAAAACTATAGATAGATAGATAGATACATAGATAGATAAATAGATACTTGATACAGTAAAAATGTTCAGAACTCTAGCTGGATGATGCTTGTATTCACTTCAGGATAATGATTCCTAGTGCTCAGGAGGGAATGAAATGGGGTCAAATTTAACTGGATTCAAAATAATTTATGTTTATTAAAAAGATATGAAGCAAAAGGGAAGAGGAAGGAATGAAAGAAGAGAGGGAAGGAAGAGGAAAGAGAAAGAAAGAGGAAGGAAGGACAGAAGGGAGAGAGGGATGGAGAGAAGGAGGGAGTGAGGAGAGAAGAAGGGAGGAAGAGAGGAGGGAGGGAGGAGGGAAGGAGCAAGGAGGGAGGGAGGGAGGAGGGATGGAAGGAGGAGGGGAAGAGGTCTCTGGTGATAGGACTCTGGCTGCTTCTCAGGATTATCGCTATTTAGTGGTAACGTAAAGATGTGCTCCTGCAGCCCCATCTCACCAGGATGAAGAGCAAACATGTTTCTAACATGATTAGCTACAAACTCGAGGATGGTTTTTTTCCCACCCCAGACTTTCCCTCGCTGTGATCAGAGCACCCGGCACGCCTGACCTCTAAGGGCCTGTGGAGGCCCAAGGGCAGGTTTTCTTTTTACAAGGAAAATGGACACAGAAAGGGGCCACCTCCGGAGGTGCAGCGAGTGGTCTGTCCTGGGGGCCAGAACTCAGCTCTGGGCCCCGCCCCCCCAGCTTAGCCTTGCAGCTCAGGACCCCAGGGAGGGGCTGTGTGCCCCCGAGGCCCAGCCTATCTGTGTGGGTGCTGCTGGCTGACCCTGGGGTCACTGGCTCCTTGTCCTTCTGGTCCTACAGGGGTCCCCTTCCATAGAGCAGGACGACCCTGTGTGCCCCGCGCGGTGCTCCTGTCCGCGGCTTTGGGAAGGAGATGCCGCCCAGCCGGCCTGTCCTGCAGGCCAGCGAGTTGCCACCCCAAGTTTCTCTGCGGGAACATGGAGTGGCCGCCAGCTCTCCTAGAAATGCCGCTCACAGGAGCTGGTGCTTTGGCCTCTGATCTACCTGTGCTTTCATTCCAGTGCTGTGGGTGGTGGTTTCCAGTATTTCATATTAGAGGGACACACAGAAATTCTGGAACCTTCTAGGCTGGCCAGTAGTCAAATAAGCATCAGATCGATTGGTAAGAGAAGAGGAAGGTTAACGATGACACACACACATCCCTGGGCAGTGAGGGGGACGCCTCACAGAGCTCCTCCTGCCACGGAGCACTGAGGCCAGAAGACACGCGTTGGGGGCTAGCAGATGTTTGCTCCCTGCAGTCCCCAGGCTACTCATTGCTTTGCTTTCTGTGCTGAGCATCTCCCTGATAGGTGTTGCTAAAGTTATCTTCCTATACAGATGCCAGGAGTTTTCTAAGGACAGAGAGTTTCCATTTATTCTGATTTATTGTAAATGAATAAATACAAAGGAAAAGAAATAGAAGTGCATCTCCCCACCCCCTCACCCCACCGGAAGCTCAGACCATCTGGCAACAGAGGGACCTATGAGCGGGTGACCGGAGACTTGCACGCAGCTCACTTCAAGGCCACTGGGCTCTGGGTTGAGTCCATTGGCGTTTCTTGTCTTTGGCTGCAGACTCTCCTCAGGCGCTGCTCGGCGGGGCCCTGGGGCTGGTGGGAAGTCCCCCGGGCCAGGACGCATTCCTTCAAGCCTTGACCAGATGCGTGTCCATCTCTTTCAGACCCCACGCTCTGGAGTACGGACCACGTCCGGCAGTGGCTGGAGTGGGCAGTGAAGGAGTACGGCCTTCCCGACGTCGACATCTTATTATTCCAGAACATCGACGGGAAGGAACTGTGCAAGATGACCAAGGATGACTTCCAGAGGCTTACCCCGAGCTACAACGCAGACATCCTTCTCTCGCATCTCCACTACCTCAGAGAGAGTAAGACGCCCCCGTCTGGGACGCGCCGTCCAGCGCGGGCAGCAGGGCCCCCACACCCGGCCGCCCGTCAGCGCTCAGGGACTCCGCTCCCGCACGGCGACGACGCGGGCCATGTGCGCTGAGAGTGGAAGTCACCTCAGCCTTCAGCTGTCTCCTCCAGAACCAACCCAGGAGCTGACCCCTCCTAGGGAGCGATGCTGTGTCTGACCACACATTATCCAGTCGCCAGGGAATCCCAGAAGGAAGAAGCATCAGAGCCTTCCGCTTGAGGGGGATTAGGGGATTCACCTTCCCCCAAAGCCAACCCGAGTTCTGAGTTCCCTCATCTGCACGCCCAACCTGAAGGACAGTGAGGGACATTTCACCGGTGTCCCGAGAGGTGGCTTGACCCACAGAAGGGGAGTGGCGCACTGGCCTAGAGGCACGGACCCCCAGTTCGCTGCAGGCGTTAATGTCTCCGGGGTCCAGCGTGGCTAGACGGGACGGTGGAGTCGGTGCCTGGGGAGGCGTCCACTCTGGTCTCAGTGCTCTGCCTCCAGCCACGTGCTCCTGGAGGCCAGGGGGGCGTCCATGTGGACACTTGCACGCTAACCAGAGGCAGCGACCTGTTGTCAGGCCGCGTTGTTAGGGTGGGACGGGGGTGGGACAGGGATGTGTCTCCGTCCTCTTTCATTTATGAAAGGTCAACCTCTCTCTCTCTTCCATTTTGATCTTGCTTTGTGTTTTGTTTTGTAGCCCCCCTCCCACATTTGACCTCAGATGATGTGGACAAAGCCTTACAGAACTCTCCGCGGTTAATGCATGCCAGAAACACAGGTAATGCTGGGCCCGCCGGACAGGGGCAGGCTCTGGAGGTGTGCACGCGGGACCCTGGGGTCCACAGCGGTCTTGCTGCAGGGGGCGCTGTGCTGCAGGCCACACGGCCGACAGCAGGGGGCGCCGTAGCTCTGAGCGCCTCCAGGCCCCTTTGACAGGTTTTCTTAGCGCCAAGAGGGCAGACTTCGCCCTTCTCCAAGGCTTTAGCTGGCATTTGCTGGCCTGCGGCCTGCCACTATTGGTCCCCAAATATGTCTGACATCCAGGGTCCTGTAGCCTTCTCCTTTTCTCCATTTTTTTTTCTTAAAGGAATGTCCATGAGGACAAGCAGGAGACTTTCTTTCCTTTCTGGCAAAGTTTTTCAGCCATTTGAATGGTTTTGACTGGAATCTTCTTGTCCAGACTCTCTGATGGCTAAGAGCAGGTGGTAGGAGGCGGGGAGGCTGGCGACCTTGATCGGCATGCTTCCATTCAGAGGGAAACCCATTATCGGGGAGGATCTGAAATGAGTTACTAATGAAACACCTACTATGATCTCTCTAGCCATTGGTGCTGCGTTGCAATCACTTATTCTTGCTGGGGCCCGATGGGCTTTCACAGAATGCTTCGTCCAGCTAGCTTGCCTCTCTCGGCTCCGCATAGCAGTCAGGGAGGCTGGGCTCTCCGGGG
The DNA here is from genome assembly GCA_004363575.1 of Solenodon paradoxus. Lineage (NCBI taxonomy): Eukaryota > Metazoa > Chordata > Mammalia > Eulipotyphla > Solenodontidae > Solenodon > Solenodon paradoxus. The sequence continues at coordinate 94,283 of RJWH01003988.1, forward strand.
CCGGATTTGCTCTGGCTGTCCCCGCTTCCTCCTCCTTGACGGAGACAGCCACGGCAGCCTGGCCGCAGACCGCTCAGCCTACGGGGTCAGCCTGCAGGCGCCCGCTGTCAGCGCGGGCTGCGATAAAGCCACGGGTCCCAAGCCGGCAGACAGTGCTCAGTCTCCTCACGGTGAAGCACAGCGGTGGTCCAAATGCTCCCTGCCCTCTTCTTTCAGACTAACGGGATGAGCTCAGGTCGGGGATTGCAATGAAATTGCTAGTTTTCTTAGAACATTGTACTTTTCCTCGAATGTTGAAAAACCACTTTGAGTGTTATCTACTGTACCCGTAACAACCTGCAAAGGACCTCGTGGCCAGAAATAACAGACAACTCAGACAAAGCAGTGCCCCGCGCCGCCCTTCAGAAACGCCTTGGAGCTCCCCACCTGTGCCGAGAATTTCATGACCCGTAAAACACTGTTTTGGAAAGTGAGAGAAAGTTTCAAGAGAGCCCTGATTTCATTATTCTTGCTTAACGTAGAAGCAGCGGAAGAACAGGATGGCAAATTCTCAGTGGACGAAATGGGGACAGGGAAGCTTTTCTGCTCGCAATAGGGGTGTGGACGGGGAGAAAGGGAAATGGGAATTCGAGTTGAGATGTGGGTTATTTTTCAGTAAGAGCTGTAGATTCGGGGGGGCCAGTACTTACCATTCTTCAGTCCTTTTATCCAAGGGCTCACTACAATGTCTTCAGGTGGTTTTTGCAATTTGAAAGTCAAAATAGGCTCCACTGAATTTTGTTTTAGCAAAATGAGATGGCAGGGAGGGAGGGACTCAGATGGGCTTCGCAAGCCGCTGTCCTGTCAGACAGACGACGCTCACGCAAAGGTGGCAGAGTGGACTTCAGTTACCCTCTGTCTCAGAACCTCTGATCCCTCCCACACTTGGAGTGGAGGTCGCCTCCCTTTGCTGCCCCCGGGCAGTGAGACTGGGCACTACTGCTGGGATGAAGCCACCTGGAAAGTCCTTCACATTTTGTTTTCCTTTTGTCTGCAGGGGGTGCAGCTTTTATTTTCCCCAATACTTCAGTATATCCCGAAGCCACGCAAAGAATTACAACTAGGCCAGGTACGAAACCCCCTGCGATCTGTTCCCCGAGGGACCTCCCAGGGTGTCCAGCCGAGATCCCTGACCCATGTCACCTGCTACAAAGCGAGCTGATCCCAGATCAGAAGTGGGTCCTAGACAGTTCTTGGCGCCTCTCTGGGTTTGGAAGCTAAGTTCCGTCAGGGCCTTTCATTCCCTGGTCACCCTGCAGGCCCCTGAGCTGTGGGTCGGACACAGGCCAGCGCCGGCACTGGCTGCTCTGGCAGACGGCATCCAGGATGCCCGCAGATCGGAGCCTCGGCTTTCGCGCTCTTGGAGGCCTTGAGTGTAATTGCTGTCTCCCTGGGGGACAAAAAGGAACCCTGGTGACATCTGAGTCCAGCTCCCAACATACCGTATGAGCCAGAGGTCCTGAACAGAAGCACGCTGTGAATAATCTTGACATCTGTACCTCCTTCACGCCTTTCCAGCCGATCTAACTCGAAGGCTAAGTTACATGTCATTCACACAGAAAGAAGCATGGATCAGGTGCTTATGGGGGCCAAACACGATGTTTGACTCTGGGACCATTCAGGTGACTGCTGAGACTTCAGGCAGATTTCTGTTTGCAGAAAACGGGCCTGCTCCTTTCCCTCGTCCCCCCAGAGAGATACCAGGCTCCAGCTCACAAGCACATGGAATGCTCAGCTTAATGTTCCAGATGTTTCGGTGGAGCCCTAGAGCCAGAAACAGACATATAATCAGGATCTTCAGCTCACGCGTAAATGTTTCACCAAAACTGCTGATTTTACGGCAGATCCGACACCTGGGATAGAGGCTGTAGGAGCAGGAAGGGGCAGGAATCCGCCCCCCCGGGAGGAACGAGGGGGCTCTCCAGAGGCAGGCTGGTGCAGCAGAGGAGGGTTAGCTGTCTGCAGGTGGAGAACAGGAGGGCACCAGGCAGGGGCTGTGCGAGCGAGATCGCTAACCCTCACCCGCGGGTGAGCTGGACTGCATGGCATCAGCCTCGCAGCTGGGGGAGTGATGACTCGGGGCCAAGGGAGGGTTGGCCATACACAGATCTAGAACTCATGTCTTCTTCACCTCGATCCCAGGTCCAGGCCGCACAGGTCTCACTCTGGTCTGGTCCAGGGTCTGAGCTTTCCCATGAGCAAAGCTGGGGCACTGAGCTAGAAAGCATGGGTGAAGATGCTTCTCACAGCTGTCTGCTCCCCGGCGCCGTCCTGTTACCGCTCTCGTGACTCCAGCTGGCGATTTTCTCGTCTCTAAGCTCAGAGAAAAGGTTTGCTCCCCAGCTGGTGGGAAGCGTGGTAGGAAGTCTGGGCAGAAATACTTATCTAGCTCATCTTGTCAGAGAGGTTGCTGACGGTTTCATGTGGACAAGATTGGGGGCCTGCAGGAGCTAGACTGGTCCTAAAGAAAGGCACGGCGCAGACTGCGAATGGAAAATAGAAATGCACCCTTTACTCTCGTTCTAGAGATTTCTGAGTTTGCCACTTTCAGTATATTCTTGGGAAAGCAGAGGGAAGTGTAGAAAAATTACAGTGATCTTATGAGCACCTTTAAAATGTGTCCATTGACACTTAAAAAATTAAAATCTCTGTAAACATTGGGCCAGGGTTTGTTTCGGTTTGTGTTCAGCCACCTCCTAAATGCCTCCATTAGTTCCAGAAGTCAGGAGTTGTGAGCTGGTGCTGGAGGTGTGTAGAAACATCGCCACCTGGCCGGCCCTGGTGGCTCGGGTGCTAAGTTGGAAGCTGGGGAGTGGACCATGAGAAGCCCAGGCTCCACAGTCACACCCTGGGGTCAGGGAGAACAGCCACAAATAAAAAGATAGAGAGCAGCGATGCCTCCTTCTTTTCCTTCTATACACTTCTCACGCTCTTCCTTTCTCTCTTTAAAAAAATAAAATTATGACGTTGACCATGTCAGCTGGTACAACTTAGTGATCAAACCAGCTGTCTGTTGTTGCTAAATAGATGAAACAAAGGATCCTAGAACTACTTTTCACCAGCTAGCATATGGTAGATTCGTAAGACAGGGCCCGTCCTGGAGTATGGAGAGCAGAGGGCTGGGTGGTGATGGTCCATCTGGGCTTTAGCCGTGGGAAACCGGGGTGCACACTCAGGCTCACCCCCCAGGGCTCTGATCATGCTCCTCTTGGTTCCTTCGCTTCAGTGTGACTGGGAGGAGCACACACTGCCATACCCCCCACCAGCAGAGGACAGTTCTGAGACGGTTTCGATGATGGTTACGGTGATTGAAGGAGATTCAGACACTCATTTTCTGAACTGTAAATATTGAAACTGGACTGAACAAGTAGGAGAACTGTTTTCTGCAGTGAGGCCCAGGAATTTGCCACTGGAGAAGAGAATTATTTATACACCATTGGTGGACCATTGTCAACCTCACAGGAATGGCCTTGTGAGCAGGAAACCCTATACGTGTACAAATGGAGAACTTTGATATGACTCAGGAGGGTGGGCACTGCAGAGCCGGTCCCAGGGAGCATGAGTTCTTGGGTGAGGAGGGCCACTCAGAATAGCACTGTGTCCCCTGACTGCTTTCAGAAGAGGTATGTGTTGACGCTTTCCTTGGACATGAGACCCATGTTTCTCTCCCCCCGCATTCTTGCTTCACTGTCACCTCTCCGTGTCCACTCTAACCCCACACCCTTGGAAAGAGAGGACACCTTCCACCACTTGTGTCTGCCTGCAGGCCTACTCCTGAGTTCCCTGACCTTCCCGCCCCCATCTCTCCTTTGCTTTCTGCCTCGAATAACCATACCTGGCTCCTACCTCCAAGACACCATTCCTCTTTCCATGGCTGAATTTCCCAAGTGGATCATGGATGCCAGGGCCCCCATAGCGCCGGCTCTGTCTAGTCCGCCCCACTGTGCTGTTTCATCATTGCCCCACGGTTGGTCAAAACTGTTCAGAGACCTGACAGCCAACCAGGTAATAGTCATGTTCCCTTTCTTCTCACCCCTTCTCTTCCCCTGCATGCTCCTATTTGCTTTTTCTAAGTTTTGCTGATTCAAAAGGAACCTTGCTTCAGTTCTTTCTTGTTGAGTTGGCATTTAGATCAGTCTCCAATCGCGTTCAATGCTAGTACATAGACACATCACTTGACTGTAACCACCATTTCATGATCATTATTTGAGGGCATTTGATGTGCTCCTCAGGTCGCTTCAGTTATCATCAGAACCCCTTTCCCCATCCCGCCCGACACCCTCCTTTCCGTGCACACCCTTTTGGAGCCGTGGTCCCAGGAGGTCACACATGGCACCCACAAAGACACATCTGACTCTGGGAAACTTGCATATTTGATCCTGTGAGGGGCCACCTTGCCTGGTATATTAGGAGCAGGCTGTCCGAAGGCTCTGGCTTCTCCCAAGGAGGATGTCCTAGTACCTCTTCTCCTCCATCACTGTGCCTCACGACACACCACTAGGATGTGATCCAAAGAGATTGGAGAATAATTCCCGCAACACAGCTCTAACGTGGATTTCCAGCTGATGCTTTAAAAGGAGTTTTCAGAATTTTAAATCATCCCCCACTGGAGTTTGCAGCTCAGTGCCCTTCAGCGTCACCAGTCATAATGAGCCATGCAGTGAGGTACTGTGCAAGCCATCGTGCGTGGCAAGCACACATGATCGGATGTCCCCTGTAATGTGAGCCAGGGGATCGGCAAACTTAGGCGAGCAGGCAGTCACAGTGCCCCCGGATCTCCACATCTTGATAGAGGGTTTTAGAGTCTGTAGGACATGCTGAAGGCGCTTCCTGCTGTCGAACAGGGTTGGTACTTTGGTTCTGGACCATAGCTCTTGCTCCTTCTGTCTTTGCCATTGGTATTGGATTCACTGAGAACAGACAGATGTCATCCTTCCCCAGCTCAGCCAGGCGAGCGCCAAGGTTGCTTCATAGAAGAACCATGGACCGTAGGACAGGGCCATGTCTTACGTGACCCACGCTGTAGCCTTTTGAGGGCAGCAGTGGCGGTGCCGGGCATGAAGGCACGAGGCCTGTTCTCTAGCAGCGTGACAGCCGCAGGATGCAGAACTTGGAGAACTTAGCCTGTGGGAAAGGCAGCGAGGATGCCGACTTGATTCGCTGACCTCCAGGGAAGGGGCTGGGCAGGAGCATCCCCTCCAGAGTCAGAACTGAGGCCTCTCCCGGGAAGGGGGCAAAGATGCGGGGGCGAAGGGGCGGACAGCGGCCAGGCTCCGCTTGCCGCTTCGTGGTTCGTTCGGGGTCCAGAGCCTGGCATGTAACGGCTTCCATGTAAACCCTCCGCTGCCCGTGCACTGGCTTTCAGAAGGCCCCGTTTTCAACACAGTTTGTTACAGAGAAAAGAGCAGAAAGCAGTAGCAAAAAGCAGCTTCCCCCACTCGGGACTTGCTGCCAAGTCTAGGCACTCTTTACCTCGAAGATCAAATCTGAAGAGAAATGGAGAGGGTAGTGAGATGGCCGTCAAAATGTCTACATCAGTGATGATCAGCTGTCACCACAGGGCAAGTACCGATGGTCCCCGGAGTCAGGATTGTTTAAGCAAAGAGCAGTGACCGAGCCAACTGCGCCGTGGGGTGTCGTAGCTGCTGATGGGGTCACAGCGCTGGCTGTCCCCTGTCTCAGCAAGGTCTAGCCTGGTTCGCCATCGCCCCAGGGCAGACCCACAGAGAGGTGTGGTGGCCACAGCATGTGACCTGTAGCTGATAAGGAAGCAATGGACCAGAATTTCATGAAAGGAAACTAAAGCCCGCTTATCTCCTGCAGCAGTATGTTTATGAGCATGTTGCTCGTGCTTCATCTAAACACCCCGCATTCTTGGCTTCAAATCAGGCTTCGTGTTGTGGAGGCCCTGCTGTATTTTTAAGGGAGGAGGGCACATTATCATGCCCCCTACGCGGGATTTTATGAATCAAGCGTTTCCAAATATTTGTCTATGAGTAGTTTGATGTTTAATTTTTTCCAGTCCCATTTGGTGAGGCGTGTTTCCATGTTTAAAGGAGTGGGGACGACTGGCAGTGAGTTCCATCCGCGTTCTCAGCACGCAGGGAAAAGCATTCAATCTAGACCTCCTTCCACGCGTTTGCTCAGTTGTATCGGCAGACTCCAGATCGCATTTCCGAGACCGTTCTCTGTAGGAATGCGGATTTCCAGGAAAGAGCCATGCAGATGGTCTAGAGCCAGCTCTTCAACTTCAGCACGCCCCCAAGTCCCCTGGCGAAAGCAGATTCTGCCGGTGCCTCTGCAGGGAGATTGTGCACCGCTCACAGGCTTGAGTGCTGCCAGTGCTGCCGGTCCGTGGCCCACACTGTGAGAGAGAGTATCTAGGACCGGCTTCCCTGTTACCTTGGGTTTTCTTTTGTTGTTGGGCTTTTGCAGGAAGGGTTGTTTGGGGGTGTTCTGTGGTTTGCTTGTTTGTTTGTGGGGGGGTTTGTTTGGTAAATAGAAGATGCTTCTCAAGATGTCAGCCTTCTCCTGGGTCAGGCTCAATGCTGTTATCGGTGCCTTGCGAGGGCATGGTTCTCTGGAGGCAATTCTCAAGTTGAAACTCTGGCTCACCATCTTTTCAGACACCCTGTGAGGGGAGGCGAATCTGCGTGCCAAGCGCCCGCAGAGACTTAAGCTGAAATGTGGTTGTCAGTCCATAGCGCTTTTGCAGATTCCATTCCCAGAGCAGCCCCGCGCCAGAAAAGTGAGGCTGAGGAACGGGGTGGAAAAGACTCCCCAACATGCCAAAGGGCCAGCCGAGAGAGTGGGGAGCAATAGCAGAGTTTAAGAAGAAACATCTTCTCATTCAACCAGAGCTCCGGAGGCTAGGATTTCACAGACCACACCCAGTGCGATGCTTCAAGCCAAACAGACCAGATGAATGAAGGGGGTTCTGTGCTGAATTTCCCATCGCATTTCATTGCTGTTCTCTTTGGGGTACGAAAACAGGGAGAGACACGTCTTTTGCAACACAGTCAAGCTTTTGGAAGACCGAGCCACCAAATGCCAATTTTAAACCAATTTAAATGATCTGTTTAGAGAGAGACTTCAAACTAATGACACTGCCCTGCCCACTAAGTGAGGTGGTTTAGCCTTCTCCATGGCCTGGCAGGGTCTACCTGCTGAAATGTCTGGCCAGGACTTTGCGCCAGCCCAGAATGACACATGGCATTGAACTGAGACCTGTCGATCCAAGAAGAGCTAGCTTGGAACTGCTTCTGTAAGATGAGTGCCTATTCGAAAGAGCTTTATGTGGGCACTGTTAGTAAGCACATGCAAATAGTATTTCTGGAATACATGTAAATAGCTTAGAGTCTTCCTGACCATGAATAGAACTCACACGGAGGATGCTGAAGTGTCGTTACTAAATGTGCATTTGCAAAATATGGTGAAGGTTTATGGGACAAGTGATGGTACCTTCAAATGCAAAGGGGTTACTGATAGATGCATCAGGTCCTACCTGGTTAGCATGCTGTGGAAGCAATGCTAGGTCCGCCCGGCCATTCGTTGAGTGGAAATTCACGTAAGAGAAATTCTGAGTTCATCCGGGGAAAGATGAAGGGCAGATATTTGTGCAGAGCGGTCATTAGACAGTTAAGACTGATGCAGTGCATGTGGCTGAGGTTCTAAAGGGCGAAGGAGGGGTAGTCAAGAGATGTGGCAAAGAAAAGTCAGGACAGCAGCCTTCTTTCCAAAGAAGAAAGCACATGCATGTCATTTGTGGATTGAGGGGCAGACCTCACGCCAGAAAGTGCTGATATGTCAGTCTGGTGCTCTGTTGTGACAGGCAGGCCGTGAAGATCAAAAAGGGACGGAGTTAAGAAATTGTAAGAAGTGTAAGATGTTACCTTGGAAGAGGCAGCAAGTTCCTTGAGAACCGCGCAGCGGGAGTTTTCAGATTAATGGATGAATACTTTAGTTCAAGAAAATGCACACAAAATAGTAATTTAGAAATTGTACCTAAATTTAGTAGAATCCTGGTGGAAAATTAGGATTACGGGGTTTTCTTGCACAACATTTATTCTAAGTCACAACCAAAAAACCCAAATGTATTTCTTCAAAAAAAAAAAAAAAATGACACTCAGATTGAGCTTTTAGCTGATGTTTTTGTCTTTCCAGATTTACCTTACGATCCACCCAGGAGATCAGCCTGGACGGGTCACGGACACCCCACGCCCCCGTCAAAAGGTACAGCGCTGCCCCCGAGACCTTGAGGCTGCCGGGTGCTGGGGTGGAGACTGGGGGCACGAAGTAGAATTTCTAGAACTTTCTGGGCTGGCTGTGCAGGTACGGGGGAAGCGTTACCCCCTCCTGCTGGCTGAACTTAAACGCGGCAGCTCTTTCCCTGTGGGACTTGTTCCAAGAACCAAGAAAAGAACCCAGCGGTGTATTTCAGCGAGGCGCGTGCTGTGCATACGGCATGTGAGCACAGATTCCATGTCGTGGCCACACTCACTGGCATCCCTCGCTTTACTTGTTCTCCTCATGGTTTTCCCCTCACCTGTTCATTTTAGGCTGACTCCTGTTTTGTAAACCAGCTCAAATTCTTCTTCAGATTTTTAAAAAGTGGGCTACAAATCCACTTTTAAAACAATGGCGAGGACCCCCGTCTTTGGGTTACCAGGCTTCCATTTGGTCTCATTGGAAAGCTTGTCCTCCTCATCAGGTGCCTCTTATGACGAGTGTCACGCTGGTAACAAAAGTACCCGAGTTAGGCTGAGACCACAGCATTGGCCACTAGCAGCCACCTAGACGCTCGAGCTCATTGTCCCTTTGCTTTGGGTTGCAGCTGCTCAGCCGTCTCCTTCGACAGTGCCCAAAACTGAGGACCCGCGGCCACAGTTAGGTACGTCTGGCGGCCCTCGGGAACAGCCAGAAAAGAAGACTCGGACTCAGCACGCATTTCTGCAGTGTGCCCTTTTTCCAGATGAGACCTGTGTGGTTTTCTTCATGATGTCCCATGCGTAAAAGGGGGAACCGGTGATCAGGCCACTCGACTGGGATGACATGAGGTTTTGCCCAGACACGGCCAGAAGCTGCGCGCAGCTCTGGAGGGAACATTTGGCGGCACACGGGCTGTTGCTCATGAGCTGTGAAGTCTTTTATCTTCACCTTACAGACCGTGTGTGGCGACAATCGCCTCTGCGCCGAGTCCAGCGTGGGCACAGGGCGGAAGGGGGCCCCTGCCCGAGCGCTGGGGACACGGCCAGCGTGCCCCTTGACCAACTGAGGGCCGAACACACATTTGCCCTATTTACGTCCTGGGATGGAGAGAGCACTGGGGCTCTCAGGGACCCCCCCAGGCTCGGTCACCCTTACGAGGCCATTAGTAAGAAACTTGTCTCCGATTCCACTAGACATCTTATCTAGGCCGGGAGCTGGTGTGCGGTGACGGGTGGGGGGCCTGCCATCTCTGAACCTGGGAAACAGACTCAGCAATGCCCATGCAGTGTGATCACACCAAACCACGTGACTTTGTCCTGGACGCTGACTTTTTTCTCGTTGCGGCAGATCCTTACCAGATCCTCGGGCCGACAAGCAGCCGTCTCGCAAATCCAGGTGAGTCCTGCCGACGGCCTTGCGCGTCCAAAGCCGCCTCGCTGCCGGGAGTCTTTAGAGACACGGGGTCTTGGTGAGAAATCCTTTCAGCGGAGCAGGGTTAGTTTCAGGTCCCACCGGGGGGTCGCCGAAGTAGGAGCCGCATGTGTTGGCATATAAATGTTCAGCGCCCATCAAGAGCGTTATTACCCCGACCAGCCTGTACGAGCTGCTGAGGGTTACACGGCAGTGCAGATGGGACCTTGGAGGACAGACATTTACTGTCCCCCAGGTTTGGGGGACAGAAGTCCAAGACCGAGGTGGCAAGTGTGGGCAGGACTGCGCCTTCTGAGCGCTGAGGAGGCGGGGTCTGCTCCCGGCTTCTCTGGCTTGTAGGCGCCCGGCGTCGTGGGTCTGTCCTTATCCTCTCTCCACACGCGTGTCTGGGTATGAATTCCTCTCGACACGGGCGTGTGGGTGCAGAGCTCAGCCTGTGGCCCTCTCACAGTGACTGCCGCCCTGCTCACAGGCCACGGTCTGCAGCGGCGGGAGCCGGGCCCCCTGCAGGTGATTCTGGGGGCGCACAGCTCAACGCTTCACATACGCCGATACAAGAATATTTTAAAAAACTGAACCTTGACTCCAAACTTGGGGGCATCTTCAGTGAGTGGTCTGTTTCTGATCCTGGAGGCTAAGAGAGAGAGTGCACGTTCTTAATGGGCCCATTTGTCCCCGGCACCCTGCCCAGGAACGTCACCTGTCATCACTTTCCAGGGCCAAACAAATCGTTGTGTTTGTTTAGATCAGATCACAACCAGCTGTGCTGGCATCAGCCTCAGAGATTCTCAGCATGTGCTGCAGTTTCTCCACAGCAAATTCAAATTCGGGCATAGAGCAAGCACCAGCTGAGATGAGCGTTTTCCCGACACCGCGGCCAAAGGAGGGTCGGGCGGGGAGCGCTGAGCATCCGTCAGCCGCCCGGAGGGGATGGTCCTCTGAGCACCCGCAGCTTTGCGCTCTGTTAATGTCTGTTACTGGGATCTCGTGCTAGCTCCCTCAACAAGCAGCTTCTACCCAGGTGGCCAGTCAGAGGGGCTGTTTTCTTTGCAGCTCTGTGGCCAGCCCAGAGGGGAGGCCCACCAGGCCGAGGACCTGGGGCCCAGCAGAAGGAGCCAGCAGGCGGCCAGAGGCCCCAGGAAAGGTCTCCAGGCTCACAGCTCCGCGTGCCCTGGTGTGCAGGGGACTGCCCTTTAACCCCCAAGACCAGGCCCACCACGCCCCGGAAACAGCCTCCAACTTTTGGTTTGAAAACTATTTTCCTGAGTTGATAAGGTACGGGGCCAGGCAGTCTTCCCATGCAGCCTGACACACGTGAGCTGTGCTCGTGCAGCGGGTCCTCTGAAGCGAGAATGTCTTCATCTCGTCACGGGCGGGCTTCTTCCCGTGGGGTCACCCGTCTCCCGTTCTAGGACAAATAAATCCTCCGGCGCTGAAAGTGCTGCTGTGGCTCTCTACGGTGTGAGCATTTTCATTGTTTTAGGTGAAAAGGTGACATGGTGCGGTATGACGCTGTGAGGTGATGGCCGCCTCCCAGGTCCCCATCCCCAACGCCATGTGAGCGCACTGGGCTGCATCGCCCCTGTGACAGTGTGTCTCTGCCTCGGGTGCCCCGGCTCCTCTGAGTGGGCGCTTCGCAGAGGGCGCTTCCCGGGGCCTGCATTCCCAGCCTCTGCCAGCGTGCTGCTCCCTGGGGTGTCTGTCTGCCCTTCTCTGGGGGAGGGGCGCACTGCTCTCCACTCTCCAGTCTGCAGCCCTCACAAGTCACGACAGAGTGCTGGCAGCCGGAGTCAACCTGCACAGTGACCTGCAGCACAGTTTCCACCATCCCCATTTTATAGACGAGAACACTGAGGCTGAGAGAGTCGGGCGAGCTGCACAGAGCCCCATAGGAATCAGAGGCAGGATTCAGCCCAGGCAGTGCCACCTCCAGCAGGGGCTCCCAGCCGCCTCGCTACCTTTTCCCCACCCTGAGTCCAGGCAAAGGCTTCCATCTGCGCATGCCTGCTGTCTCGACTGGAGCGTGGCCGAAGGTCTGGGGCAAGCACCAGCAGTTACTGTAGTCAATGGCCCAAAGTCACTGTCACTGTCAGCAGCACTCACTGCCAGTTCGCTGCTCCTGTCCCTCCATCAGGTGGGCGTGGCCTGGTGTGGGACACTCCTCCTAATGGTCCATGACTGCTGAGTCACTCCGGCTTTGATTTTCTCTGTGGTTCATAAATTGTCCAGTTCTGCTCGTCTTTGCTCCACCTGTTCCTCGTTGCTCCTGTGTCCCCTTCTTTCCCTTGGTCGGGTTGCATCAGCCTCTTTTAGATTCCATCTCCCACCCCACCTCACTCCCCTGGGTTCTCCTGTAGGTGAGCAGACCCTGCCCCTGTGTATTCCCACCGTCCTGGCTCTTGAGTCAACCACCGGAGGACAAAACTAAGATAAACATAGCTACTCCTTACTGGTGTGGCAAGGGTTTCATCATGATGAAGTGAGAAACAGGGCTGGGTTTTACCAAAGAGGGGTGACCGGGGACATGGAGTCGGCGCTGCTTGGATGGAAAATCCTTCCCGTAAGAGCTGCTCTTTATACATCCTTGTTGGGCCAGTGAGTGACTCAGCCCGCCCTGCATTTTGCCTAAACCTCAGGCGCTCTTGTGTTGGAATCTCAATTCTATTTTCTAACCTGCACCTTATCACCTAGTAAAGGCTACAGCTTGGGAAGTTAAATAAGAATTTAAGAACTTGCTGGAAATTCTGTGGCCACGCGTAGCTCCTAAGAGTGTAACCAGGGACCATGATTTCTCAGCAACTACTGTGCATCCTTGAGAATCTTTGCAGTGAGGGAGACCAGCTCTGCACTGGGAGTAAGATGGAGTCAGTGATAGAATTAAACTTAATGACAAATGAACTTGACATCAAGTTTGTGTTTTACAGCATTTATTTAAGCGTCCATTGGTTTTGCGTTTATGGTTTTGATTTCAGGTTTGGAAGCTGATGAATTTTGTTTACAGCCTTTAGTCCCATAGACCCTTGAAATGCTCAGAGGCCTGAACTCTGAATTGTAAAAGCTAAAAGGGGTCAAATTGTCTAGTGAGAAATCATTATCCATTGTCCTTTGAACTTGAAGCTTTCAGCCATGAATTCAGAGCCTCAACTTTCTGGTTCTGCAGACTAGGAGACAGGTGAAAGCCTTTCGTCCACTGATTCTCTCAGACACACGTTTAGAAAGACAGATTCCCTAGGTCCCCCCAAAGGCTGGAGTAGGTGCTATGACCTAGGAGGCTGCGTGTGTGTGTAGAGAATCTGTGGGCTTGTTGTCTCCGTGGGAGACCATTGACACTGAATATTCACTTGGACACAACTGGTTGTATTTATATTGATGCACACGGTAGACTGCGGGATCAAAAAATTCATGTTTTTCCCTATTCCCAGTTCATATACAGGATGTCGTTTTTCAAGTTGTAATCCTCTGGCTACAATGCATAGACTAAAACCATGGGGCTTCCCCCTACCACTCTTTGTAGTTTATAAAATGCATATTAATGAAATGTCGGGGCACAGCAACCAGACTGAGAGCAGTTGGAACCTGAGGTCCCGAGAAGGCCCGGGCTCCAGTAGGATGGGCTACAAGCTGTTAATACATTTCGACGTGTTGCCAGACCGAGCACGAACATTTTCCAGAGCATTCTCGGAGAAGGCTGGCCTTTCTGCCGAGCTGTGGTGCGGACGAACGCGCGCACATCTCTACTGCCCGGCAGCCAAGGTGGAAACAAGGGCATATGAGTCGGGGCAGCGTCTGCAGGGAGCCCTCCTTCCAGAGTGGGAAGGAGTGAGAGAAAAACCTGGCTTTGACAGTCTGTCGACAAATAGAATAGCTGCCAGTCCAGGGTACTTGAATCACAGGCTCACATCTCTCGATGTTCACTGATGGTCTAACAGAAGATCATCTTTTTGGTGACGAGACGAAGGCCGTGCTCTGGCTGGCGTCAAGGAGGAGAAAAGTCTCGTCATCGCTGTCAACGCTTCTGAGATCCACCCAGCGCATCCCTTGCTTCCCTGGTACTCAGCAGCGCTTGGTTTGTGCCAGTTCTGCTGGGGGCCCGCGCGTGCTGCAAGCAGCCTGCAGCGCGGTGGCTGGAGCCCGCCTGTTCTCGCGTCCGGTAGAGCATGAACGCGTGTCTGTCTAGCTCTATAGCGGGTTCCAGAAAGTTTGGTGAGGCCTGGCTGGCTAAGCTGGAGTCTCATTCGGGCCCCCAGGGGGCCCATTGTTGTCGTTTTTCTTTCGGAAACTCGCTCACCGCAGCTGGCACCGGGGTGCGGGGGCCGCGCGAGGATTTCCGTTAGGATGGCGTTTGCCTAAATGCTGGAAATGGGCGCTCTGGTTTGAAAAAGAGCCAGCTTTTTTCTAAACTTCCTCATTTCAAGTGGGTTAATTCTGTTCTAGGAAAAGTTTTGACAGCATTGCTTTCTGCGTGCCAGCAAAATGTTATGTTCCACATAGCAGGTGGACTTCCATTCTCTGGTGGTTTCCATCAGCACTTTGAGCCTTTCATTTCCTAACTCTGAGTTTCATGGTGTCACTTGACCTCAGAAGCATAGCTGGCATGAAGTCACGCTCGCCATCCACGTCACAACACCTCTGCCTCGCAGATGAGGAAGAGTTGGCCCTTCCACCCCCGAAACACCAGGGTGGCCTGGCTGCTCTAGGGCAGGCAGAGCTGGGGGCACCCAGCCTGAGCCTCGCCTCGTAGGAATTCTCTGCGAGCCATCGAAGGCTCAGGTCTGTCGGGAAGCCTGACTGTTCCCAGAGAGCCTCCTCTGAGGTCAGCTTCTCTAGACGTAGATCCTGAAATAAAATTAGTTGTGCAGTTGAGTGAAGGTGCCTGAGTTCTAGGGAGAGAGGGCGAGATGGAGGGGGACACGCCGAGAAGCCAGACTCCCATCTGCTCCGTGAGCACCAGCAGCAGCCTCGAGGGAAGGGGTGGCCTCTGGCCTCTGTGTCCCTCCACCTGGCCGTGGGCAGCCTGGAGGCGGGCGAGTCGCCCCCGCTCATCCCAGAGTGGAGAGAGGGGTCTGCATCCCCGCATCAGCTGAGGGATGGCGCGCAGGCCGGCCAGGCGCGTGGGTGGGACGGCCCTGCCCTGCTGGCCGGGAGGACCGGTGCCGACGCCCCGCTCAGTGCTGTTTTCTGTCTCGCCTTCGCAGGGAGTGGGCAGATTCAGCTCTGGCAGTTTCTCCTGGAGCTGCTGTCGGACAGTTCCAACTCCACCTGCATCACCTGGGAAGGCACCAACGGGGAGTTCAAGATGACGGACCCGGACGAGGTGGCGCGGCGCTGGGGCGAGCGCAAAAGCAAACCCAACATGAACTACGACAAGCTCAGCCGCGCCCTCCGCTACTACTACGACAAGAACATCATGACCAAAGTGCACGGGAAGCGCTACGCCTACAAGTTCGACTTCCACGGCATCGCGCAGGCCCTGCAGCCGCACCCGCCCGAGTCCTCCCTCTACAAGTACCCCTCAGACCTGCCTTACATGGGTTCCTACCACGCCCACCCGCAGAAGATGAACTTCGTGGCTCCGCACCCGCCGGCCCTGCCCGTGACCTCATCCAGCTTCTTCGCGGCCCCGAACCCCTACTGGAATTCGCCCACCGGGGGCATCTACCCCAGCACGCGGCTGCCTGCCGGCCACATGCCTTCGCATCTGGGCACGTACTACTAACGCCCGGAGAGGCCTTTCCCAACCGCGTCCACCCCCCCAACTTGCCACGAACTCTGCTGGAGAACAGGAATCAAAAGTGCCTCAAGAGGAAGGAAAAAGCTGGGCGAGGGGCTGGGGAAGGAAGCCAGAGACGCCATCCAAAGACTTCCAGCGGGAGGGACGCGCCAGAGTGTTATTACTGCCGCGAGCGCAGGATGCTGAGGTGTTGCATATACGGACATGCACTCTGTGGGCCAAGCGTGGGAGGACATTGTAAGTAGAAGCAGGACGTCCCAAGGACAGGGTGCCGATGAGCACGGTCTCCAGGGGCGTAGAAACCCGAGGGGAGTTGGGTTGGGGACCCTGCCCATCCTAAGTGGGGTGAGACTCAAGCCATAGAGGGAACACCGTCGACTGAACCTACCCACACTCATGCCATTTTAAGGAAAACTACCTGTATTTAAAAATAGAAACATATCAAAGACAAAAGAAAGACAGAGATGGTGGCCCCCAGCAGGTGTTGATAAGGAATGCTGCTTCGACAGCTGCCGTCTGCGGTGAATTCGGAGTCATTCCATTGGATGGAGAGCGATCAGCTTTCTCAAACTGTGAAAACGAACCAAAGCTGCCCATGCCTTTGCAGCATTACCGGAAAGATGAGCCGAAGCGGGCGGTGAGAAGGTGGAGGAGGGTGTGTGTGGGGGACAGATGGGGCGGAGGAGGTGGCAGGGGAGACGGGAGGAGGCCAGGACCGGGAGAGACACTCCTCGAGCAGAGAAGACTGGACTCGGGACATAGCGGGCGGTTGGGCGTGGGTCACGGAGCCGGCGGGTTGACACGACCAGAGGTCAGTGCTCTACCACTCCCGGTGGGCTGAGGAAGGACCCGGCAAGGTGGTGGAAGAAGGGGATGGAGTTGAACACAGACACAGAAAGGCATCTCTTTTTTCGTTTGTGTGTGTGTTTGTCCAAAGGAAAATGTAACTGGAATTGTCTGATATTTAAAAGGGGCACTCAGGACCTCGTCCCTCTGCGGGGCCGCATCCCCGCCAGGGTCAGGTAAGAGCCTCCTTGGCCACCAGTCAGAAGTCACCTCGATGTCTGCATCAGGCGGGCTCCAGTTTCCCTTTTGAGCGGCGAACGCTGTGCGTTTGTCAGAATGCAGTAGACAAGTCCATGTGTTTTCTTCCTCCCTTTTTATATAATAATTATATAACTTATGCATTTATACACTACGAGTTGATCTCGGCCAGCCAAAGATACACGACAAAAGGGACAATCAATGATACAATGTGGCCTTGAATTTTAACTCTGTATGCTTAATGTTTACAATATAAAGTTATTAGTTCTTAGAATGCAGAATGTATGTAATAAAATCAGCTTGGCCTAGCATGGCAAATCAGATTTACGCTGGAGTCTGCATTTGCATTTTTAGTGACGAGCGTTGCTTTGTGAAACACGTATGCTGATGCTGCGGGTCTTGTGTTCCTGCTTTGACTTGGTCCAGGAACGTGTGCAGGGCCGGCCTCCCTGGGGTCATCCGGGGCCGTGTGCCCTCAAACCTCCCGCACTGGGGCGGAGGGCCGGCTGCCCCACAGTGGAGTCTCCACGCATTGCCCAGCGTGGAAAGAGGTCTCCAACAGGGAATGAGCCATGCTCTTCATCTCTGACCCTGGTGGTAAACCAAACCTCGGGGAGAGCTGCTATTCCCCACTTTGGAGAACAGGGGACAGGTTCTAAGTTGGCCAGGTGGCTGTTGGTTCAGAGTCTCACCAGGTAGCCAGCTGCTTTCATTTCATCGGTTTGCGACTCACCAGCCCTGAGCCTGACATCTTAGCAGATGTTATTTCTGTCTCAGCTCTCCAGTCAATTCCCCTTGACACCGTTTGTCTTCTCTGGGTCCCCAGTGCTGCCAGCTGGGCCCAAGGGAGGCAGTTTGACAGACAAGTGAGAGGGAACAGCAGAGAAACAGCTTGGCCTGAGTCTGTTTCTGACTTGGCCTCTCACTTGGTAACCCCTTTGCTATGAGTAAGTGAAGTTGCCAAACCTCTGTGCTGTGGATATTTGGCAGCGGTCTCTGACATCAGGGGATCAATTACCAAAGCTTCAGACAGTCCTCGTTACTTGGATTCAAAGAGGTCCATCCATCCATCACTTGGCTGGCTGGGAACAGGCCCACAGAGGGCCTGCGTCTCCCCGGGAAAAAGTATACATTAGAAAAAGCCTCAAATGTGCCAGCTGCAGCGACCCAGCTGTTCAGATGGAAAAGATCCATCACTGTCTTTCGGAACGCACACCTCCACTCTGCAGAGAAATACAAATTTCCTTGCATAATCTCTCCACCGCACCCTTTCAAGAGAGTCTCCCAGCAAAATAATACAAGGAAGGCCTGATCATCACCATCAGGTTTAACAGATGTTTTCAATCAGGCACACCCCCCGCCCCAGGTTATTAGCAAGCTTTCTGACAAGTATGAGCAACGGAGATGGTTTTGAATAACGTGATAATGCAACTTCTCCCAAGTAAATAAGTCTTTAGTTATGTCCTAAAATAACACAAACGCTATGCTCTTCTTGGAGGAATCTAATTCCAAAGCACGTGCTCGCATTCGTACTGACCCGAGGGACCACTTTCTCCGTCTGCATCTCCCCTCTCTTGCCCGGGTGTCGGCCCAGGGGCCTGCGTCACCTCTCATCTGCTGCCCAGAGCTTTGTTCTTTCTTGTCTCAACCCCAAGGGATCTCTGGGGGTGCCAAGTCTTAGTGAAGTCTTCATTTTCACTCCCAGGCTAGAGCCCCGTCTGGTCACATCTGGGAGGGTCCCTGTGTCAGGATGTGTCAGGACGGCAGCCATCGGGGATTTCCTGTTCCCTGGAGAGCTCTGCACCTGCCTGGGAGCGAGGGCCTGGCCGGGCTTCCCTGGTCTGGCCTGGCAGGTGGAGGTCCTGTATCCACTGTTCGTGCTTGGACTGGGGGCATGATGGGGAGTGAGAGAAACACGATGTTCTGCAAGTCTCCATGCAACTTGATGTGTGTTTGTTTTTCAGCCTGCTTTCATTAGCCACTCATCCTTCCACCTAAATAAAAGTTCTGAGATGACCCGGCACAGAAGTCATTTGCACTCTTCAAAGTTACCCTGGGTCTGTTCCTTCTTTTTCGCTTTACCTTGGCTTTAAGAATCTTATTAAAATAGGTTCGCGTCAGAGGAGGACACCAGTGGATGTAGAAGTCAAATATGTGGAAGCTTCATTTATCACAGAGCAGTGGTTCCCAGAGCACGGTCACAGGCCGGCTGCATCCACCTCCCCGGGAGCGTCCGACGTGCGGGTTCTCAGGCCTGTCCCCTGAGACAGACGCCGGGGTGGGGCCAGCCATCCGTCCTAGCGAGCTGGACATGGCTGGTGCAGGCTGACGCTGGGAGCACCGCGGCAGGAGCAGTGACCATCTGTCTGTGTGTGAAATGTCCAGTGTGAAATCTCAGCCCCATAACGTTGTCTTCTGTGGCCACGTGAAAACTGACCCTCAGGGAACCCAGTCAGCCCTGGAGCATCATCCTGACCTCTGCTCCTCCTGAGCGGCTCTCCTTCTTGCTGTAAACTTGCCACCTCGGGTCATAGTGTCATCTGCCAAGGTGACCTCGGGTCGTAGTCAGTGTCCTCCGCCAAGGTGCAGGGGAGCACAGACTCAGGCAGAAATGCCACCCTGAGAATTTCACCATTTCTGCAAGTCAGGTGGTTTCATCCATGAGGCTGAACATGATTCAAGTATAAAGACTCCAAAATTTTCCCCCTGTTGGGAAGAATCCAAAAAGAAGAAACACTTGTGATAAACACCTTGATGTGAGAAAACAGCAAAGAGTAATCACACCCATTCATGTAAGATACAAATAAATAATGTATTCACTAGCAGAATTCGGTCACACATAACAAATCACATGAGGGTCAAGGAGAGCTAATCAAAATAATGCGGTTGGCTTCTTAAGGGAAAAACATTCACATAATCCCCAGATGAGTAATTTTAGTACAAAAGTATGATCATCTGGTAGACACAGAGAGTTTACCTGATACCATCAATCATCTCTGCATTATAATCAAGCAAAGCACAAAATGTGACTTCTTTAACATGATAGAGGATGTCTATAGAAAACAGACAGCAAACCTCATGCTTAAAGGTTTAGAATTGAAAGCATTTTCCTTGATGTCAGGAACAAGGCAAAAAACTTTTACTGTTGCTGTTTCTATTTGGCAGAATTTTTGAAGTTCTCACCAGAATTCTAAGGCAAAAAGGTTATAAGTATTAGAAAGAAACAAATCTTCATTATTCACAGAAAATATAATTGTGTCTATAGAAATTAGCATGTGTTGATTTTTAAATTTATGAGCATTTTAGCCAAATTGTTGGACAAAAATATTCAATCGCGTCTCTACATAAGGACACGTACATTTAGAAAATTCAGTTCAAATGCTTATTACTTGGTATCCAAGAGTAAATCTAATAAAGACATGCAAGGTCTCTGTGGAGAATGAAATTTTGCTGAGAGACATCAAAGAAAATTTAAATAAATGGAGAGATGAATCATAATCATCTTCCTGGACCTGATGATTCAGTATTTTAGAAGTGTCTATTATTTGATCTATAAATTCACTGCAATTCCTGTTAGACGCCCAACAGTTTTCTTTTACAAAACTTCACAAAGCAATTCTAAAATGTATATGGAGGGCCGGATTTCATCAGGTCAAACTTCAAATAAAGCTGACACTTTGTGCTTTTATTCTTCCAGATAGTCTTCTTATAAAGTCATAGTGATTAAGAATCACAGTGTTAGATGTTTTAAAAAGAGACTAATAGATTCATGGGCCAGAAGTACATAACCCAACATACGCAAACATCTGATTAACTGTTGCCAAACATCAGTGCAAAAAGAGTAGACTTTTAAGTAACTGGATTTAGAACAATTGAACATCTATATTGAGAAAAAATTAATTGGACTGCTACTTACTGCCACACAAACAAATCAGTTGCAGATGGTTAAGCACTAAAACTTAAAATACAGAGGTATAGATGTTTTTGGAGATACTTTGAGAAAATATCTTCATGACCTTGAGATGCAAAAGAATGTGTGTAAACACAAGACAAAACCTGAAAACTGTGAAAGAAATATTGACAACATTTTCTACATTCAAATTCAGAACCCAGCACGTGCAGCAGATGAGGCCACCAGGCACAGTCCTCATCCATCCCAAGGACCCAGGTTCGAGACCCAAGGCTGCAGAGAACCACCAAGATGAGCAGCTACATACAAGAAATAAATTGTGTTTCAAGCAGATTCAGAACTTCTCGTTATTCGAAGGTACCAGGAAAATGAGTGGAAAGACTAACTCCATGCTAGGAGAAAATATTTTACTCGTATAACCTGCAGCATAAGAGAATCCAGAATGTATTAGACTATACATGAAGAAGAAAAGAGTAAATAGGCCGTTTTGAATTGAATAGCTCCCTTCTCAACACTGGGCGCACGATGGACAATAAAAGCATGAATAATGCTCAGTTACGTAGTAATCGAGGACGCGTAAATTAAAACCAAAATTAAAACCCATCTGCCACCCACCACAGGGGCGAACACCCAGTCAAGAGTGGTGCTGAGGACGTGCTCTGGAGGGCGTCCTAGGCACTCGTGGAACGTGTGGAGACAGGTTCAATGTCTTGGGAAACAACTCAGCATTTTCGGCATTCAGTGAAGAAGAGATGAAATCTATACCCGGAATTCGGTTAGGGATATTCTAAAGGACACAAGTCCACGAGACACAAGAACCACCATGTCCCTAAAAGAATGACTGTAATAATGAAAACTGGAAACAACCCAGGAACCCATCAACATGAGACTGGATAAGCCAGCCTCATAGTGGAAATACACACAGCAGCGAAGGAAACTCACAGACTTCACATGGAACCACGGAAGCAAATCGCGGGAAAACACATGCAATTCGGTTTCACGGACCTAGCTTTCAAAAGCAGGCTGAGACAATAGAATGTTTCAAGATGATGCGATGGTGGTTTAAAAAAGATGAAGGACAGCAAGGGACTGATTATTCAAAGTCAAGATGATTGTCTCTCAGGGGGAAGAGGAGAGAGGGGGTCAAGGAGGGTGCTCAGGCGATTTGGGGACTGGCGTTGTTCTGCCGGCCTTCGTGGGGGTGAGGATGTCTTCATTTGCTATGGGCAGGCATTCTAAACACTCTTCTGTGCCTGCGATGTCTCTTTCAGGACCAATGTTTAAACAACGCAATGACAAATGGAGAAGCACTGGGAATGTGCTGGGCTGGGACTGCTCTGCAGAGGAAGCCCCATTGGCTCTTGAGAGGTGGCTGGGAGCTCAGCTTCAGCACCAAGGGTCTCGGTACTCCCCAGGAGTCCTGCACCCGCTGGCGAAGGCCTTCTGCTGCCTCTCCTTGATGAATCTCTGTGCAACATTCTGTCTCTCCTTCATCTGGGCGCCTGTGATTCTCTTCCCTTCGAGAGGGAGCGCTTGCCCCCACCTGTCTAAGTGTAACTGGACTCAACGCCCTGCTCCCTGGAAATACAGTGCAGCAGAGGTGGTCATGGGTGACTTCTGAGACCAGACGATGAAAGGAACTGTAAACTTTTTCTTTTCCTCTCTCTTACATAACTCATTTTGGGAAAAGTCAGCTGCCATGTCACGAGGACACTCAGGTGACCCTACAGAGAGGGTCATGGGGTGATACCCTGAGACCAACAGTGGCTGCCAACAGCCAGTCCTCCAGCCACAGTCAGGGCTTCAGTGACCTTGTCCTTGGTCAATGTTTTGACTGAAATACCACGGGAGACCTGGAGCTAGAACCACCCAAGTAAGCTGCTTCTGAATTCCCGACCCACAGAGACTGGGAGAGTAAACACTTGTTGTTCTAAGCCACTAGGTTCAGGCAAGTGTGTTACACAGCGATTGGCAGCGAACACGCTTGGCTTTCTCTGGACCTCTGCCTGGTTGGGGTGTCCAACTAGCATGTTGCTTTAAGTTTTAAGAATGGTTCAGCAGAAAGATCCTGGATAAACCTCACATTTACCAGATGTGCCTTCTGCTTCTGAAGGAAGGCTGATTTTTCTCTCATTCCATTTACAAATGTGTTAACTTGCAGGGTTGGGGAGACCAAGGAAGACTCTTGAAGAAATGCTTTTGCCCAGAAGGTCAAAGGGGCAGTGCTGAAACAGGTCTGGGTTCCGCTGATGATAGGTGAACGAGTGTGGACTTTTACACCTTACAAGCACGCACTGGTTTCTACCTTTCACTGATTCTTTGACCTTGGATATAACACTCAGCCCCTGAGGAGTTCTTTTTCTTTATCTGTTGAGCAAAGAATTGTCACCCGAGAAGCATGTTATTGAGGAGTCAGTTTGCTTACAGAAGACAATTAATGACTTTATCAAGACGGAAGTCTCTGTCTCTTCCATGTCAAAATCCAGAAGTAGGTGACCTAGGCTGGGCTGGCAGCCCCGATGTCAGGGAATCAGGGATCTTTGTCTCTTGTTGTTTCCCCATATGAGGTGATACTCTCAGAACTATGCTCTAACTCCAAATTATTCACCAAAAAGCAAGAGGCAGACTTGGCCTATTGTCAGTTAGGGTTCTACCAGAAAAGCAGACCCGGTTGGCTAGATATATAAGTGTGTGTGTGTGTGTGTGTGTGTGTGTGTGTGTGTGTGTGTATGTGTATGGAAGGATGGGTGCATGCATGGATGGATGGATGGGTGGACACCAATGGACAGATGGGTGGATGAATGGAGGGATGGATGGACAGGTGGAAGGATGGGTGGATGAATGGACTAATGGATGGGCAGATAGACATATGTGTGTTTGTCAGGGCTTCTGCATGAGTGGGATCTGGCCGGGCATGTCTGAAACTTGACAGGCAGTCCAGGGGCCATGTCTCTTTCCCCTCAGTTCTGTTCCTCAATCTTTCAGCTGACTGAGTGAGCCTCAGCCAGATGATTAAGGATGATCTCCTTTTACCTAAAGGGAACTGCTGATCAGTGTCAATGTTTACAAAATGACTCTAAATTGTCTTTGAATGAGCCTAGCTGCTTGTTTGACTCCTTAGAGGACATAAAGCTGACCATCATGGGATGGACAGTACGCACGTACGTCTCTTCCACAAGAAGCAGCCACAGTGAGCTCAGGCTGGAAGATCAAGTTCCTTCAGCCACATCACAGAAACTGGCATCTGCAAGGCTGAGACCATGAGCTGACTCACCAGAGGGAGGCCCAGTATCCCCAGGCAGGAACCTGAGATGCTGGCACAGGACTGGAGACTCACTCCTGCTTCTCCTGCTACTGATCGAATGCAGCTCCTGGTCTTGTGGCAACAGGTGAGCTTACACCCCACTAAGAGGAGTGGCCCCTCTCCTGCGGGCGGATGCCCGGCCTGCTACCAATCTGGCCTGGACGAGGAGCCCAGCAGGTGAGCACAGCCTTTGTCTGCCATAGACTCATTTTGCAGTTTGCTGCCCAGCAGGACCTGAGTGTGCAGGCGGCTGGGTGTCTTGATACCTTGGTTGAAGCATCATCTGCTGGCACTCAGATGAAACACCAGGAGGGACAAGGCACATGCCAGGCATCTCGTAGGGACATGTAAGTGAGCTGCTGCCTGACAGGAGGTGTCCTTCCCACTGACCTCTGCAGCAAGAGCCGAGGAGCACGGCCTTTGCTGCCAAACAGGGAGAGGGCATGAGAAGAGGTTGGAGGAAGCTCTGCTATGTGTCAGGACAAACACCAGCACACAGGGCTTTCCGTGCAAATTAGAAAGGGCACTTGCTCTGGGCAGACTCGCCGCCACCATACGCTCTGCCCCTGGGTGGGGGGACACACACCACAGAGCTGGGTGCAAGGCCTGGTGTTGGGAGCATGACCGTGTCAGCTCCACTGGCCCCAGCCCCTGCACCTTTCTGCAGTGCGCTCCCTGCCCCACCGTCCACTGCGGCACCGTTCGCCACAGCACCATTTGCTCTTTCCCGGCCCCTGTGATTCGCTGATAACCCTCACTGCATCTAGCTCCTTTCAGAAAGTGGATGGACGTGGAGGTCAGTGCTGGAGACCATTTGTAACAAGCGTGTTATGTACTTGTGATCCAGCATTCTAGCAGCCGGGGGATGGGTGCTCAATCCGGCCTCTTGTCTCTTGGAGATCAGCCGCGTTCTCTCTCCTCGACAGGGTGCCTGGGCGCCGTTCGTAGGGGGTTTCTGGACTGTGTGGAGGAAAGGGCAGGGTCAGACGTCAACACTCCACTGGTTTTCGTTATGGTCATAACACATGTGGTCACATGGTCCTGCTCCACAATGTCCTTGGCACCTCTTGGCAAGTGTCACACAGGTCACAGCCTCCTAGGGGACAAGGGTGGCAGTAGGAGCGGATCAGGGTTGAGTTAACACCCGCCCGTCAGGCGGGCAGGAGCAGCTCTGCGCCAGCTCCTCAGAGGCAGGGCTCTGCAGTCCCCTGCTGGCAGAGCAGCGTCGCAGGGACGCTCACCATAACCCCGGGTACGTCTGAGGACTTGCAGTAAATGGTGACCCATGCAGGGCCCTAACGCCTCACGGATTTCATGATATGCACGATGCTAAAATATTCTGCATTATGATGCTAAGTGCGATAAGTCAGCATGCAAAAGACAGATATCCGCATGAGTCCTCTCACGTGTGGAAGATCAAGAAACAGCAAAGAAAGTAATCAACGCAGAAACACACAGATTCAGAGGCGGCTGCTGGTCAGCAGAGGGCAAGGGGAGAGGCGGACAGCCGGGCACCAGGCGTCCACAGCAGGGCGGGGAGGGACCTAGAGTGCCGGCGGAGGCTGTCTTCCCCACCAGTGTTACTTCCAGCAAAACCAAGAGTTGACGTGGCTTGCCCGGGACCTCTGTGACTCGGGTGACAGGGCTGACGCTGCTGTCCAGCGGCCATGACTGTCTTTCCTCTCGCAGCCCCCTGAGGCATGCCCCGGGTTGCTTCTTGCTCTCTTCCAGCCCCCGCTTCTTGGTCAACACTGCAGTTTGAATAACCTTCTCACAGCCTTCATCCTGGCATGTCGCTCCTCTGCTCAAGTCCTCCGATGGCGCCTGGCCCTGGGAGCAGCAGGAAGACCAGACCCTCCCAGAGACCAGCAGCCCAGGAGGGACCTGAGCTGAGAGCTTCCCTGCACTCACCCTGCCACCCGCTCCTCTCTGGACGCGCGACCCGCGACCCGCTCGGCTTTCCTCCAAACCCGTTCCTGTGACCAGGCCTTCGCACCTACTGCGCTGTCCATGCTGTGTCGTCAAGCTCACTCCTCAGGGCCTTCCTCGGCGCCACGGCCTTTGGGTCCACCCTACAATAACTGCCCCCTGCCTGGCCCATGTCTGCGTCTCTCCTGTCTCTGTGCCCCTGTCATCATTCACTGACTGTCGGCCTCAGGAAGGAGTTTGTGTGGGGTGGGGACCCCCAGGGCCCTGGTCTCCACTCTCCTATCTCCAGGCGACGGTGGCTTTCACGTGGATTTCATCTGTCCTTCTCTCTGTCCCCTGAGCCTCGGGGGTGAGGTCAGCTGGACGCAGAGTCCTCCTTGGCCAGGAAGTGCCTGTCCAGACTCACAGTGGAGCACGAGCAGCGCCACCTGCAGGCGAGGGCACAGGGCCGGCTGAGGGACCTGGCCGGCCCCCTGAGGCTGGAGCCACCCAGCCATTCACTCTGAAGGGACCGCGACCTGCAAATGTAGGTCTGCTCTCCCCTCGCTTTGCTCTCTTGCTGAGGTCATTTACCTGCAGTCTGGGGTACGTGACATTCTCATGGCTGACACCTGTGAAGACATGACCCCCCTCCCCCCACCTAGCCCCCCTCCAAGTCTCAGGGCTGTGGTTCAAATGTGGGGCTCTCTTTACACTTTAAGTGCAGAAACGGCGGTGCGCCCTGGTGGGCCCGCGTGAAGCCTTCGGCTCGAGGTGGCCTTTGTGCAGCCCAGGACCCAGGGTCGACGGGGAGGGAGCCCCAAGGCGGGGACCAAAATGAACAGGTGAATAAACACAATCCCGCCTTCTTCCTCTTTCTTCCTTCTTCCTCGCTGCAGCTCGCCGCCACCCGTGCCTTTGCTCTTCACAAGGATGCGTGTGCAAGAAGACACGCAGTGACTCCCGCCTCCCTCCGTGTCGTGTAAACCGCAGCAGAATGCGTGCAGACCAGGGCGCCGTCGGGCTTCCCCGCCTCTCGGTCGGTTGTGGCGACTCTGTGGCGCTTTACTGCTTACACGTCTCATTTAAACAGTCCTCCCTTGAAGGGACTTGTGTTTCCACTCCGTGGATTGGACAGAGGACCCTGCCCCGAGAAACCTCAGCACAGGGAGACAGACAGCAGATGTCACAGGGGTAAAGCGATTCCTGGCTCCCAGGACGAGTTTTAAGGAACGTTTAGAACAGGGGTGTCAACCCAAGACTATGCACAGAAACCCTGGAGTGTCTGAAACCTCCTGATGCCCAGACCCAGCTTCTAGAAATGTCCTTTTCTCTGGTCAGAGGTGGGGCCCAGGGTCAGGCCTTTCAACAAGATTGGCGGGGCCCAGTGGGCCCCTGGGCTGAGGCTGAGGGTGGGAGGGGCTGGGATGCATCTTTTTGCGGCATCTTTTTGCAGGTCTGAGGGGAGAGAGGGGACCAGAGAAAAGAGGTTGGGACAGCTGCCTGCTCCAGGGACCTGAGAAAGGCAGTCGTAGCGGACCCAGCTGTGCCGTGTGGGATGCTGTTCCGCCTCCCCTCCCCTCGGTGACATGAAAGGCCAAGGGGTGGTTTCCCCCTGGTCCTGGGACTTGCCGTGCGGGAGGGCGGATCTGAAAGAGACTGGCACTTGCACAGAGATTGCGGACTCGCCCTTAGAATCCTCATTTTGTGGACGACAAGCTGGGGCTCAGAGAGGGGAGCACCTGCCAAGGTCACACGGCACAGCAGACGCCCCTCGGGCCTGAAAGCTGAGGTCTGCTCCCAGCGAGAGTGACAGGTGCACTTTCTGTCTCTCTGACCTGTGTCCCTTCACGGGTCGGCGACCCTCCCTTCCCTGGCCCCGCGCACCCTGTCTCCAGCACCTCCTGCCCAGGTCCAGGGCACTGGTCCTGGCTGCCTTCGTCCCGCCCTCTGGAAAGGTGTGTGAGCTCCCAGGACGTGGAAGCGGCCCCAGCTCACCAGGAACGGTGTCACAGCGGCTGCAGCAGGAATGCGGGTGACCCCCGGGACCTCTCTGCCGGCAGCGATGCGCGCCGTGTCTGCTCAGCCACGTGGCCCACGCAGAAGGTCCGAGCGTTCCCAGGTCTGCCGTCCTGCCCTGCACCTCTGACAGTGGACAGGAGGAGGTTTTCTTAAGCCCGGGGGTAGGACCTCCTGTGGTCATTAGTCTGCTATCCCTCCCCACCTGGACGCAGTGACCCTGGGGACCCGTGTCAGCAGGGGTCAACCCCAGAGCCCAGACAGCGGCCCTGGGGGATCTGACCACACGCTTGGCTTGTTGAATGCCCGTGTGCGTGCCTGTGTGTGACGCTGTGTGTGTCCTGTGTGCGCAAGTTCTGTCCCGGTGTGTCTTCTGTGCCTGTCTATGCATGAGTGACTCTGTGCCCCTGTGTGTGTCCTTATGTGTGTCTGTGTCTCTGTACCGAGTCCATGTGTGTCTGTGTGAGAGACTGTGGGTTTGTGCATGAATTGTGCACACGTGTGCAAGTGCATACGTGTATATGCGCCTCTTGTGTGCACATGCATGTGGATATGTGTGTATTTGTGTGCGTATTCTATGTGCGTACACGTGTCCCTGTGTGTGCACGTGTGAGTTTGTGGACAGCCGTCTCGGAGCTTACTTCTTTACCCCTCTTCAGTTCCTATCAGTGGGAGAAGGTTGGGGTCTCCTCCTCCTTTTGGAGAAGGCCCCCAGAAAGGCTCCACGTTGGAAGTATTTCCAGGGCGCTCTGGGGTCACCAGCTGCGGAGGGGGACGAGGGCGGCCTGGGGCGGCTCCCTGGGGCGGCAGGCATGCCGCCGCCCAGCAGGTGGCGCCGGAGCCGCGTGGCCGCGCCCACCTCTCCAGCCTCCTGCTTGAAGGCCGGCTGCTCTGCGGGGCGGCAGGAGGCCAGGCCTGGGGCACCTGGAACTCCCAGGGCCAGAGCGCATCAGCCTGGCCTGGCCGTTGACACCGACTTTAGACAGAGCGAGCAGAGGGACCTGAGTCCCAGGGTTTTCGTTCATTGGTTCTGTTTATGAATGTAATTACAACTTCAGTGGCCTTGGTGAAAAGACCCTGGGCAGTTTCTTAAATGCACTTTGGGACACTAGCTGCTTTCCCTCGGTGGCGAGTGTGTGGACTGGAGATGCGGCGTCTGGGCCCCCACGTGTCAGGGTGGGGAGGTGTCTCCTTACCAGAGTTGCAGGAGGGCAGACACGTCACGTCGGCTGCCCTGGGAAGTCTGGTGTCGTCGTGTCCAGTGTGTCTGTCACCTGTGCAGTCAAACCCAGAGTGGCTGGGTCCTTCTGTGGGACCCCCGCCTCACCCCACGCCGGCGGGGCCCAGCCTTGCACACAGTCACCCCGCCTGGCGGACAGTCACCCCGCCTGGCAGTCGTGCTCAGGGGATGTGGGGACGAGGCCAGGACCCCCGGCGCCCACAGCACAAATGTGGTGTTAACAACTCGCATCCCGCGCGTGGCCCTCGCCCTCGCTGTTCCTGCACCCCCGCCTGGCATGTCCCCCGAGGCCGGGAAACCATGACAGCAGACACGTCGCTTTTTTTTAAAGGGAAGGTGCAGGCGGAAATGAAGGCGAGCAGGCAGGAAGAGAGAGGAGGAGGAAACTTAATTCTTTTTTATATAGTTCTTCACACTGGTTGCTTCCTGTGGACCTGGGACTCGAGCCCTGGGGTGTGTGGCCTGTGCTTCTTCGGAGGCGATGGACCTAGTGGCTGCTCCACCAGGGCGCGCCACACTTAGCTTTTTTATTTTAATTTCATATTTATTGAGGTCATTTTCATTTACAAAACAACACAAACCCATATGTGCAGCTCCCTGTTCCTCAAACGCATGACCACACCCCTGCCCTCTGCCACAGGGCGGTCAGTCCTTCCTCCGGCCGCTGGAGGCCCCACCCCTCGCTCATTCCCACCTCACTCCCCTCTGGTGGCCTCAGTTCTGTTGTGAATGTCCAAGGGTTGATTTCTGTTTTGTCTGTTTGTTCTGTTTCTTTGTCTTCCACACAGGAGCTCATCCTGTGTTTGTCTTTCTCTGTCTGACTCCTCTCACCGAGCACCGGCCCCTCCAGTTCCATCGTGTTGTCACAAATGACAGGGCTTCATTTTCAGGGCTGTGTGCTATTCCACCGTGTAGACAGACCACGTCTTCTTCGTCCATCATCTGACGGTGGGCACCTAGCTCGTTCCCAGTTCTCGAGTGTAATGTAGCAGCAGTAGATAAACATGGGGGCGCACATATCTCCGTGGACTCGTATTTTTGAAAACACTTCGCTCTTAATGCACCAGAGGCCTGTGCTTTAGGTAGGACCCTACTTCTACAGTCATTCTAGGTGGCTCCTGCAAGCACCCCTCCCTTAGCAAGGGGGGAACTGAGGCCCAGCGGTGCGGGAACTTGCTCAGCGTCCCGGCACCTGAAGGCCAAGTGGAGACGGCCCCCTGGCACGGACACCTAGCGGCCGCGCCCAGGATCTTTCCCGCCAAGCTGTCCACCTCCGCTAACATGTGGGCGCAGGCCCTGTGCGTTAGAGATGAGTAATTCTCTTGAGAGGGAGTTGGGGGAGGTTTGGACGGACTGATACATGTAGAAACCTGGAGTGAACCTTGGTTCTGGGCCCCACGCACCTGAAGAGAGTGAGTGGTTTGGATGCGACGAGGAGGACACAGACAGGCAGGACGCAGGAAGCCGGACACAGGCTGCTTCTCCGGCCGGGCTGAGAGAACCAGGACCAGCTCCACCCACCGGGACCTGGGTCAGTGCTGCCCGGCTCCAGGAGATGGCGCCAGCGTCGCTGCGGACCCTCCTGGGGAAGGGCCTCCCTGGGCCGGTCTTCAAAGGGCCCCGCGCTTCTGCAGCAGTAGCTGCCCTGTGGTTACGCTTTCTGGTGCCCAGGCACACAGAGGCCCAGCTGACACAGCAGGGGCCTGGGGCGGGGACCCCGATTTCTGGGGGCCCACTGCCCTCCCCCCGCCACCAGCTGGCTCTGAGAGACAAGGACAGAGGCTCCGGTGCCCAGGGGTCTCTGTGTTTGCCTTTCTCTGAAAGGTGGACGTCAATGCCATCACTGAGGGTTCGAGTTCCTTCCTGCTCCACATTGCGGGTGGCGATCACCCTGATCTGCGCAGCTTAAAACCTCTCTCAGGAACAGGGCTGGGCCTCCCTGTGGGACACACAGACAGACCTCTTTCATTTCAAGGTTCTTGGGGGCCACGCCCACTGCTGCTGCTTGATGTCATCAAAGCTTACAGGTGGAAAAGGGGAGGAAAGGTGTGTGGTGTGACCCACAGCAGTGAAGTGGGTCCAATAATTCTCTTTCCCACCCTCCCTCCTTCCCTCCCCCCTTCCCTCCCTCCTTCCCTCCCTCCTCCCTCTTCCTCCCACCTTCCTCCCTTCTCCCTCCCACTCTCCCTCCTCCCTCCCCTGCCCTCCCTGCTTTCTGTGACCCCTGGGACCAGAAGGGTCAGACTAGCCTCTCAAACTGTGTGGGGCACAGACACATGACTTCAGAAACCTGTCCGTGAACAGACTCTGAGCATGAGTCTGGGTGACTTCCAGACTCAGCATGTTCCCAGTTGCTGGTGGCCCTTTGGCAAGAGTGTTGAGGTCACAGCAAGGGTGGGGCCACCTTCTCTGAGGAGGGCCCCCCTGGGAGGCCTGGCCAGGGCAGTGGTGGGGACACGGGACAGCAGTGAGCTCTGGAATCTGCACCTTGGCCCCCGGGGATGCTTTGGGCTCAGTGGCTTCTTGTCCAGCTGCCGGAGGCTGTCTGGCTATAGAGAGGGAGGTGGAAGTGGTCCCCTGTCCAGTGTGAGGAAGGCGGAGGTGACAGGCCACCCTCTTTAAGACAGGGAGCAACCCCAGGCTCCGGGGACTATGCCTGAGTTTCTGGGGTGAGTCCCGCCTGATACCCAGCTCAGCGGGTGCTGGAGCTGAGGTTCCTGCGTCTCACAAGCGCATCTTCAGCTCAGAACCACTCTCTTCCAAACCCATGTCAGTTTAGAGGCATTGACATATCTATGGGTCCATCCAGCCTCTCGCTTGTCACTCTAGAAGGACATCGTATTCGGTGACCCGGATGCAGGTGTCTGGAGCCAGAGGCGGCCCCTCGTCTCCAGCACCTTCGGCGCTGCCCCGCATGGACTGGGCACATCTCTCTTGCACTTTGCTCCAGTCTCTTCCTCCTGCCTCTTACTCCCGCGTGTCTAACCCATCTCTCAGTTCGCTTTTCAAGCCGGCAGCGGCTAGCCTTTCTCCGCAGATGCCTTCCTTTCTCTGGCCCCATGCACATGTTTTTGCTGGCTCCCAGCGAAATAGCCCCGATGCCCTCTTCTAAGACCCTTCCATGATTCCTCATCTTCTTGACCACCGTATCAGCCTGCAGCCAACTTCCCCAAGTGCCCACACTTGCAAAAGCATCTGCCCTGAGCTCCTGAGTCTTCTCAGGACAAAGTCTTTCCTAGCCTTCCGGACCTGCAGCTCCCCTGCCCTCCCCTCCCC